>JBBKCR010000080.1:14790644-14800788 GCA_037577295.1 Ladigesia roloffi | reverse complement strand
CAAAAAGGCTTTGGGACATTGCAAGTGCAGTGACTTACTTCTCGGCAAACTAAATGATGCCAGTTAGTCTCGTTGAACTCGTCTCGTTGAAATCAAAGTTGTCCACTGGACTTTCAGACCAACAGTCGACTGAAACTGAACTCGAAAATGATCTGCAAACGCCTTGTGTGGGCAGTGAAACCAGTCCTCTGGAATGGTGGAAAGCCCACAGAACTGCCTTTCCTGAAGTGAGCCCCCTAGCTAATCGCTATATTGGTATTCCTGCCACCAGTTCGCGTAAAGGAAGGGTTTTAAATACCGGGGGCAACACTGTTCCAGATACTTGCTGCAGTCAGTTCTGTCCTGCTTTATTTTGTGTTTACCCTTTGATATATTTGTAATATTGTACTTTTGTGCACATTGGTACATTATTATTATTATTTATTATTTATTTATTTATTTATTTTTTGCAGGGTGAGAGCCGTAACCACGCAGGTGTGGGGGGCGGGGTTTGGTTCCCGAATACAAATTTTTTAATAAGTATTTGTCTGAATAAAAAATTCATAAAAACCAAGTTATTTGTGCCTTTCCGAATACCGTATTTGGATTCGGCTCCACCCATACATACATACAGTACAGGCCAAAAGTTTGGACACAACTTCTCATTTCTTTATTTTCATGACCATTTACATTGGTAGTTTCTCACTGAAAGTATCAAAAGTGTGAATGAACACATGGAGTTCTGTATTATATTCTAATTTCTTCACTCTTTGCTCTGATTACTGCTCTGCATACTCTTTGCATTCTCTCAATGAGCTTCAAGAGTTCGTCACCTGAAATGGTTTTCCAACAGTTTTGAAGGAGTTCCCAGAGGAGTTTAGCAGTAAACACGTGTGGAAAACAGTAATCAGAGCAAAGGGTGAAGAAACTAGATTATAAAACATGTTTTGTGTGTGTAAAAAAACATACAATAAACATATATATATATATTTCTCTGTTTTGTTTGTTGTATATTTTGAAGGGACACATCTCACATTTATTGGTTCGCCCTAAGTGTCCATCACTGACCGCACATTATCTCGGCAATAAAGTTTGTCCACTGAAAAACAGACGGGCGCATGTGACAGATAAATGAACAAACACTCACCTTGATTTTGACTTTCCTTTTCTTATTTGCTGTGCCTGTGTTTGGTACCAGGGAGGACTTATGTAGGAAAATGTTACATCGAGTGACATTTCATAGGAATAAGAACAGATGTAATGTATTTAAAGTCCTATGGCTTAAATAAACTCAAACTCATTTCAAATTATTTCCATTGCTTACACAACGTTTTTCTTTTCCATGATTGAGAAGCATTTTTGTTGTGATCCAGAATTTGGAATGTAAATAAAATCAAAGAACTTAATTGTAGTGCTCACAAGACCTTATTTCACAGTTGTAATGTTTATTTCTATTTCACAGATTCCATTGAAGCCTTTCAAACGTGGATAAATACTTGTGAAGAGACAATTGCGAGTAAGTTAGTTTTTGAAAGAATTGCAGACATGTTCTTCAATTATGTTTTTAAAATTATGATAATTTAAACTGTGTCATATTTGCATGACTACTGATGCAACAGAATTTAATGGAATGTTTTTATGTGTGCTGTGTTTTTGTTTTGTTTTTTTATTGGGGGGGGGGGGTGTATAATGAGTCTGTGTCTGTCCATGGTAGTGATCTGTTTCTAGTTTATCCCTATGGAAAATGCAGTATATAGATGGATTACAGTGAAAGTTTTGTTTTAATTCTTTATTGATTTTTGTATAGTATTGGTCTAAAAAAGTGTTATTTACCAGAATCTGTACGTTTCCTCCCATATTACAAGTTTGTCAGTCTATGATGTTAGTTAAGAAGCTGTGGGTTTTGTCATCACTTGTTCAAGGAGCATAACCTAACCCTGCTTTTAAGTATCTACCGGCGTTTCTAGCCCTCGTCCAGCACACCTAGCACTAACAATTGTCTTAACAGAACGCAAGGCCAGCAAGAAACTACAATTGCGCTTCAAGAGCGCTTCTATTGTTATGGACAAAGTTGTCAGGAAACAAGGTTTTCAGCCACCAGTGGGAGAGTGTGCTGATGCATGCTGGTTTTATTTTTTTACCGACTGGCATTTCCTTTTAATTCTAATGCTTAGAGAACAAGACACACTTTACATTTGCAGAGGATGTTTGGCGATATTGGCTGGTGGCTCGATAGTTTGATATTTTGATGATGTGGCATGTTGACATCCCCCCTGTAGACACACTGCAGGCTTTGAGACACAATATAAATGAACACTAGCTTCGCTGTTCGAAAAAGCCAGTACCTTGTCAAATAAAGTGTTGTGGATCTAATTGGCTAAAAGGTCAGATTAAATAGCAATTTGTGCTTCATGACCTCCATGTCATGATGATGATTGCATCGGACAAAATGTCTGAGTGAACTCTTTGACCCAACACTGTCCATCAGGTGCTTGCTCACACTATCTCATACAGGGTCTGGCTGTTGCTAGACACGGCACACTCAAATAATTGCCCTGGGGGGGGCAACAAACAACTGGTAATGTGGTGATGTACAACAACTTTGTTGAACTTGCCCCCAGCTGAAGCTGGCTGTTTTTATTCCGAAGCCATTATCAGTTGTTAGCACCGTGTTGTGCAGCCCATGCCGGGAGCAGTTTGAGTGTTATTTTCCGAAACGTCAGTGTCGTTCTGGCTCTTTGGAGAACGTTTACGAATCAAGCAGGGTGCTAAGGAGTGCGTCTCTCTGGCTGGTAAACACGCCTGCATGCAAACTTCCCATCAGAGTCTGAATTATTAGTTTTTCGACTGCAAGTTCCCATTAAGACTGCTCAGCTAATGATTGCGTTATTAAGATCCACATCATTTGTCCTATGGGTTCGTGGTGTGAATAGGCTCCCATCCTCCCTCAGTCTATTCTCTACTGAGAGTCAAGGTTTACACATCCCTTTTATACCTTAAGTCACATTTACGGTCTTGCTGCACTTTGGCTGTTTTTTTATTTTTTATTTCCCTGTCTGTTTTTTTTTTCCTCCCCCCCCTAGCAGCCTGTGACTCTTCTATATAGATCAAAACTAGATATGCGTAGGGATTTTTTTTTTTTTCACCCCCCTTTTCACTCCCCCTCTTTCCCCCCTTCTTTTGAAATGCGACCTCATTTTAGGCGCCATTAATGCGCTGTCGGATGCTCGCGAGCTCTGTCTCATACTGTTTATGAAAATATTCAATAATTTATGAGACATAACAGCTTAATACTGGGGGAAAAAGACCTCTTAGGCTCATATTTACGCTGGCAGGAAATGCGCTCGGAATAGTAAACAGCTCTCAAACTCTTTAAGCGTGGGTGTATAAGCATCACAGGAATAGTTTGGAGGCTTAAGACTTGTCATAAACGGACTCGAATGCATCAAAACTACTATACGAATAGTGTTGCCTTTGGAGAGTCTTATGTCGAGCTCCAATTTGAATACATTACCGCATTATATTTTTTCACTCTTAGTGAAAGAGATGGGTGTCAGTTTACATCAGGGTCTACTTTTGCACACTTCCCTCCAGCTGTGTTTTCCTTTTACGATACACATGAGATGACGGGTAGAGTTATGTTTTTTAATTATGCCGTTCCATTTGCATTCCTAATGTGTAATGGACCAGCGCAACCAAAAAAAAAAAAGTTGCCTTCATTTGCAACAAGATAACTGAAAAGTAGAAATATTCATGCAGGATTTAAATAGAGACTGTTGCCTATTGGGGACTTCTCTAATTGGCGTTTTGTTCTTTCTCACTTATTCCAACAGCAGAAAGCCAAAACGGAACTTCAGATTTGGTATGTATACCATCTCTCATTTGTGTAACCAGCACTGTAATTCAAACTGCGTCAGCATCTAAAACTATTTCATACAGGACTAAATGCATGATGACCCGAGCATGTGATGATTAGAGTCTGTGTAATAGGCAGGGCCTGTGATTGCCTAGATGAGTTCAAATTCCCATCAGATCATTCAATCAGTTTATCTTCATTACTCCTTCTGCTCCCCTGATCTCAGCTCCCTCCCTTGCGCCCTGATTATTCTTCAGCGAATAGCAAACAAACTAGCCTCAGCCCTCAGGGTGCAGGAGTACTCGCAGGATGCTCGGAGCGTTTGTGTGAAGGAATTATACATACTATGCTTTTGGCCATTTGGGGGCACTGTTGCTCACGCTATCCCCACAATTGAGGAATAAAAGCTGGAAAAAAATGCTCTCGTGCTATTTTTGGTCGATTTTCACTATCTGTCTTTGTCTTTTTCTCCTTGCCCGCACCTGAAATGCACTCCAAACACTTTCCTCAGCCTGAGCAACAAACTTCAACCCCGCATGTCAAGTAAGTGAAAGAGTTATGGGCTTATACATTGCACTATATAATAACCAGTGCACACATTCACACCAAGTGTCATATAAGCGTTCAGCGAGAGAACCCACTGTCATTGTGCTGCTAAAAAAAAGGAGCAGTTAACTTGGAAGTCATGATGTACCCTCTGTCCCCTTTAGACATGACTGGTACCAGACAGAATCTCAGGTGGCCATCACCATAATGCTAAAGAATGCCAAGAAGGAGGACGTTATTGTCATGTTTGAAGAGAGAGAGGTAACTGTTTTTCTAGCTTAATTAAAATGAAAGTCATTGATGTATTAGGGGGGAGAGTTGGCTCATTTTTAGCATGTTTAACTGCTATGTTTTGTCATGTGACCCATCTTTGTTTAGTCTGGACACATTTTGAAAGGTCTTTCATGTATCTGTCAACTGTAAAATGTCTTTTTCATTGTAGTCCAGACACATTGAGTGATGAGTGTAACTATACTCAGAAAAAGTATTAATTATAGACCAAATATTCTAATGGAGCTTAGAATCATGTGGTAACCACCAATTTGAAGGACAACATTTGCATAAGGCTGATTGGTGGCTATTCACTTTCACTCATTGTTTGCATCATTACCTTTTTTAATGACAGAGCTATTCCTTAAAAGTGGGTGGATAAGAGATTCATTGATGCCTGTCACATACATGACTGCATAGCAGTAACTGTTTTGAGGGTGGTGTTTTTAGACATAAAAGAAAGATGGCAGGCGCGACTTGTGAATCACTGCTATCTTTTCATACATCTCCTTTAATCATGATGCCTAGATGAAGATGAGAGATTTCCTCTAACATCTAGGCATTTTGAATCAGACACTGACTGAGTTGAGGGATTTTGTCCCGAAACTCTTGTGGCAGAGGCTTAAACAGGCATTTTCACGCGTGGCCACAGTCGCTAACGCGCCGCATGGCACTGTGATACACAATTACACGTGTCTGTTCACAAAGACTCCAGATTAAATGAAGGAGGTGAGTGAAGAAAGCTCAACAGTTTTAGAAAATAACACTTCAGGCCCCTCCTTTTCTCTCTCTCTTTCGTCCCTTTCTCCCTAATAGAAAATAAAAATCAAAGTATCACCCGTTGTTTGATGTGGCTTCTATAAATTAATTACGGAAAATGTGAGTTTTGTGTAATAATTTGGTTGCAAATGAGATGGAAATGAGATAAAATATGGATGTGGCACTATCAGGGGAATCTGCCCGCGGGCTGTTTTCACGGCTCCCACTGGGGTATCCCAGCAGCCTGTGCGGCGGTAATGAGGGGGCCTCTCTGGCTCCCTAGCGGCGCCCTGCCGGTGCATCGTCTTCCTCTATGACATGCTAGCTCAGTAAAGCGGGGGAGAAATGAGGAGAGAGAAGGGAAAAAAGGGAGTAGACAGAGAGTAGAGGGGGCGAGAGCACGAGGCTCGGAGTTTAAGGGAGCCTCAAAGTGAAGCCGCAGGAGGGGTTTCAGGCCCCTGGAGCCAAGAGCTTCCTCCATCTCCTCTTCTTCCAATGCGTCATGTGCTCCTGGGCATCAAACATCCCCCGGCTTCTCCCTCACCAGGCCTGCAGTGAAGCCTGGGTAGAACAAAGTTTTCATGTCTTGCCGCATATATTTACAGATCTTTAATCTTATCGACAGCAGCAGCTACATCTCCGCAAGGCAAGAGCTGCTAGTGCATGTGTAGAATGGCCACGAGGGTTTGTAGACGTTGAGCAAGGGAAGTCGAGTGGGTGTTAATTGGACATTTATGTGAAGTTGTTTTTCTCAACATGTCCTGCTTTTTGTGATGCTGCTAATCTCCAACTCCTCACCCCACCTTACCTTGAGCTGCTGTGTGTTCAATAGACCTTTGTTTTCCTAGCCTGGCAAAATGGTAGCAAGGTGTCATTTGTTTTTCTCCCCCCTCCTTCCTCACCCTTTCCACAGTTGAGAGCAGAAGTGAAGCTTCCATCTGGAGAGGATTACTGCCTACATATCCACCTTCTACACCCTGTGGTTCCTGAGCAGTGCACTTACAGAATCCTTTCTACTAAGGTCAGTTTTAATATGGCAGGTGACATTATACACTACATTTTTGATTTGGAAACATGTTCATTCACAAGTGGTGACAATTTAAAGGGAAGATCAACTGAAAGTGTCTTGGGCCACCACAAACTGCCAGCAATGCTTCACTGTGTCTAATTATAGACTTTACAAGTACTGATTGAAAGGAATATGTCTAAAATATATTCCATCCTTCTGTTGATTGATGTGCACACGTTGGTCCAAAATCTTCGTAGATGTTGAGCTGAGTTCCAATCTGGTGCCTGCAAAGACCATAGCATGTGACCGCTATCATACTCCTGTACATATTGTGACGATGCACTGGCTTCGAACTCATTAAATCCTGCTGCAGTCTTTGACCAAGTAGTGAACCCTTTTCAAAGTCAGTTTTTCTTTTTCTTTTTCTTTTTGCCGTCTTGATCCACAATCAAGGTCAAGTGGGCCTGCTCAGCATACTTATTCCTCCCACACAGGACAGAATGTTAACTGTTTAAATGTATCATTCAGTTCCCCTCCCCAAAAGCAATTGTTCCTCGGCACATTTATTCATATTTGAAATTCTTTCCAGTAGCCTCAAATGATTTTTGCACTGTTCTTGGGTCGATTTGTCAATATTTCTGAACGTTCCAGCATCTCCTTCCAATACCTTCTCCCTCATCAGCTACACTGCATGCAGGAACTCCCCTGTTCATTTGCTGATTGTGATGAGCAAAATTTTCATTTTGTTTCTTTGTTTCTTTTTGTTGCTTTTTTGTGCTATGAGTGTACGCAGCATGCAGCTCTACACTTGGACATCTATTCCTTGTCTGTGGCTCTACGTCTCATATTATATGGACAAAAGTATTGAGACTCATTACCTCACGAAAACCAGACGAGGCATAGAGTGCTGCGTGAACAAAGCAGTTGAGACACCTGACCGCTACACCAAGAGACTTTAATGATGCTACATTCTGATACATACACTTTAATATGGATGTGGTCCCCGGTTACGGTTCTTGTCGTTCTGCACCACACGCTCTCGACTCTGTTCTGTTCGAACTATTCCGCCCCCATTCTCTGGACTTGGAGGCTAACTTGTTTTTCTTTAACAAAGTAGATAAAATGTGAACGCCCTGCAGGGGCCAATAGCCTTGGTTTTATATTTGATTTGATTACATTAATGTTTAGGTTGAGATTTACGAGAAATATTTGAACTGCAGTTGTGTAACTGGGTTAAAGGGAATAGTGCTGTTAGCAGTACCAGTGCACACTAAACTACTTTTGATTAAGTTAATTTAGCGTATAATGTGATTAATATGTAAAACGTGATTAATCATGATTATATAAATATACATACTCTGTGTGTGTGTGTGTGTACGTAATACACACACACTTCTAACAATGAAAATTTAGGTAATAATGTACTTTTTATGCTATTGTGCTGTTAAAAGTCAAAATGCACTCCATCAATCTCCATAATTTCTTTAAATGCCTCATGACAAATGGCTAAAGTAGCATAGTAGAAAGAGTTGTAGTAAGCTGAGCATGCATTAATGTATGCTTGTAGACCATTAGAGCCTGGCTCCTCTCATCTTAATGAGTTACTTTTGAAGATTTAATTGCTTTACAGATGGGTAGGTCATACTGGGTAGAGTTCACATGCTAGCTAATGAGAGAGCAGCCCAGTTCTCACAAGCATGCTTGCACACATGAAAATGTTAGGTTATTACATTAATGAAGCATTCGGAAACTGTTTGTTGCCCTTGATGGATTGTTGCAGATTTAACTCCAAAAATAAATGCAGTCTCTGCCTGTTTGTCAAGCTGTGTTCCAGAGAAATGACCTCGTAAATTACAAAGGCAAAATGAAGCTGTTCTTTAGGGTTTGACCCAATCCAGCATAACATCATTAGAGCAATATTATAGCTTTTTTTCATTTTATTTACTCACTGCCAGACCTGGGTCCTGTTAGTAAATTAGCCATGTTTCAAAAAGTGCAGTGGGAATGGCTAGTATGGCTAGTTTTGCAACACAGTCATTGTATTTTTATAATTTTTGATATTTCACTGTTTATTTTGTAGCTAAAGATGTTGAAACGAAATATTAATATTTTGTACCTAAAACATTTGCATGGTTAATGTGTGCGCATTAAATTTTGTTTTGCAAAATAGTAACAACCGAACAATGTTTAGGTAAATGTCCAGACCTGCCTTAAGGAGATGAAGGCTAATGCTCATTTATTCTCATGCAGTGACTGCATTAAGGACTCCCACAGGGCTCACAGTTAGCTTCATGTATTTCAAAGACCATGATTAAGTTTCAATTTCCCCCCATTCTTCTGAAGTTATGTCACCAAGTGAGCAAAGACTGTCACACACATTCCAGTGACAGGGGTTGCCACAGCGTTAATGCAGGTTTATCTCTGCACCCACAGTTGTTAATGCTTAAAGTCCTCTAGTATTGGTGGCAAAGCTGCAGAGCCTCTTGGTTTGTTGTGAGGAGCTGGCCCTGACACCACTGCATCATCTGGAACAGCTGGCCAAGCAGTGTGAGGGGAGACAGAAGTGGTCTCTTGGCCATGCTTGGGTAATGGCCAACGCCCCAAAGAAGCGTTGTTCCTTTCATAGCAGCGAAACAACATTAGCATGTTTCGTCCTGTTCGTGCAACACAGTATCTGCATTTATTTTGATTTATCACTGGAATATGTTTAATAACAAAAGTTACCCCTTTAATGTGGTAATCTTGCCCAGTATTGTAGTATTATGCAGTTAAAATATCCTAAAGAACCTCTGTTTGTTTCCTGTATCGCTCAACCCTGCAATGCAGTACCGCTTTGCGGTAGAAGTGTTTATCGCAATGATTGAGATCAGGAAAGTGAAGAAATATGGCTGCGCTCATGCGGTCCTTACAATGAATATTCCGTGAGGGTCAACTTCTGACAAATAGTCATTTTTATTTCAGCAGTAAAACGTGAGAGGTAGTGCCGGGCTATTAAATGTTGACGCTGACGTACTGTGATTGTAGACGTGAGGCCAAATGATGATTACAGTTTCATTATCTGCATTTATTATTGATTAGGGGAAAAACAGGACAAAAGCAGATGAACAGGTTTATTAACAGTCCACAAAGAAAAATGACTCCAATCTATATCCTGGCACTGCTGCTAAATGAAGTACGAATTGAGCCGCGAGAGCACAAACTGATCGATCCAGTATCATGTTCCAACGCAGTATCGTCCTTTTTCTACGATTTTCTACACTAGAGGAAGGTTCATGCGGCTCATTTTCCACCATCTTATATTTGAGTGTCTTCTCACCCATTTGGACTAATTGAAACATGCTTTGAGGAATAGCATCTGGCTTAACAACAGTATTTGTTGTATTGGAACGTAAGCGCAATGTTACGGAAGCGTACTGCTGCCACAACATCCTAAAAACCCCCCTCATCATCATACTATTATGTGAAAAAATCAGGTTATCACGTAAACCGTATCAGGTTAAAATGCGAAGGTATTCTGTTAGAACGTGAAAAAATCACGTTATTACCTGAACCCGAATAACGTTAAAACCTGATACCGTGTCACGTTATAATTTGAAACTGTATCACGTTAAAACCTTAAACCATATCATATTAAAACATGAAAATATGACATTATAACCTGATATCGTATCACCTTATAACTTGAACCCGTATCACGTTATAACAAGAAAACATTACAGTACATT
>JBBKCR010000080.1:14766987-14777534 GCA_037577295.1 Ladigesia roloffi | reverse complement strand
GTTTTCCGAGTGACTAAACAAATTTGACTGGTCACGTTTTCAAATGTATGTAGATTCGTTAACCCTTCGGCGAGCTATTTGGAGAGGGGCGACGTGTTGGAGACCCCTGCCCTAGCATATCCTAGCATAGCTGTAAAATCATAAAAACACAACTAAGCCACAGAAAATGGAAAAGGGAATCCCCCTCACTCATTCGCCAAGTTACTGCGTATTCTTCCACACATGCAACCAAACTAGTTCACCCACATAGTCCATAACTACGAGGCTAACAGTGTAAGTTGAGTGGGAGTGAAATTCGGGAACTTGAAACGTCGTACATGGAGACTGTGGAAACCCGAGGCCCCTCTGTAATTCACTTTGCTAGGGAAAAGCATTTCACATTTCGACTTAACATTACGTGCATACAGATGTGTAACTTTACCATCAAGAAGTAAATACGTCATTTGACTTTTGGGATGGATTGGAAGCAAGTTTGCCTCTGACGCCTTTTTATTGTCCTCGCAGCTCATATAAAGATTGATGGACATGCATGTATATGTTTAAAAAAAAACCCGCAAGGGCCCTATGTCGCTTGAGGCCCCTAAGGGACGGCTTACATCTCTTATAGCAAAAAAATTGACTCTGCTTCTAAGCTTCTGAGCTCTCTTGTAGCTCCTGTGCAAGTCAAAGAACCAGACCCTGAACACGTCTTGGCTTAGAAACTACATTTGCACTACGGGGAGAACTGAGTCAATTAGATTTTCTTACCGAACATTCACTTTAAAGAGCGCACAGGGTGAAAGTGCACAGAGTGAACCCAGACTGCTTGCTAAAAAAGTGTTATAAATAGTGATGTTCTGGTGTTTGGCTTGATGTAGACAAATATCGACTGGAGAGCTTGGCACAGATGTTGAGCTTTGAATTGACAGTCCTGATATGTTGCCACTCCGCAATCAGGCCTCGAGGGTCGGGATGATTATGATTGGAATGGACAGTTATTCCAAATGGATATGCAAGTTTTATTGAAATCACGCTGTATTACTGCCATGTTAAGTATGGCTGCAGGCAGTACAGCCACTGCCACGTTACAACTGTCAATCATGCAGCCACGCTTATTTAAATCCCACATGACATATGTAAGTTAATTCATTTTTACATCTCTCTCGCTCTCCTCCCTCTCCCTCCGCCTCCCTCTCTGTCTCCTGTCGTCTGTACAAAGCGGTCTTAGCGTGGCGCAGATAAGCCAGGCATAGCCTTGGGCAACAGCTCAAGCGCAGGTATGTGAATGGCACTCACATGGTAAGGATTCTCTGGATTGTACGGCGGCTCCTCTTCCTCGTCTTCTCCAGCCTGTCGCCTGGCCCTCGGCACGGATCTCTTCTTTTGCCCACCTGGGGTGTACAGTTGACAGGATTCATGACGAAAAGCAGCCGTACGTGTCAAATATGTCAGACTTAATTGTGCTGATCAAGGGTTACTACCAGGATTCCTCATCCCAAAGACTATCGCTATTGACAACCTGAAGCTAATCCTACGCATGAAGCTCGCCTTTTTCCCCTTCATGTCAATCCTGTCTAGGTCTTTTCCTCTTCCAAGCGGAAATTAAGGTGGAAGAACAGCATGTTTTCAGGATGTCGCAACAAGGGATGCGTTTAAATGGATCCGTCTATTCAACCTACAGCAGCTTGGCACTGGTTAAAAGGGATTATATATCCAAGTTATGCTGTTATATAATGAGCTTTTTAGCCTGGAATCAAGCCCAATATGGGGCGACCAGTCCGGACAGAGCTCATTTACATATATCAGGCTTGAAGGCACAGAAGAACATCCTAAATCTAATGGATTTAGTGGGACTGGAAATACATAAACCTACAAAACCAACATAAGTGGACCTCTGGGATACAAATCAAATATAAGGAAAAATAAGCTGAGCCTGCTTGGCAAGCTTTTGATGGCTAAATGGCCTTGGAAAAAGTAGCTTCATGTCTGAGTAGCTGGAGAATAGTAGTACAGTAGACTTCTTTTCAAGCAAATTGGTCATGATTGTAAAACAGTGATTTCGATGGACCACATCATTTTTTTCATTATGTAAAAGTAAACTAGAAACACTGGCCTGTTTCTAAACATTTGGAGGCCCTAAACAATGGCCTGACACCTCAACCACCTCTTTAAATGCAGCAACATTTCTCTGAATGCAAACTTCCTAGAATAAAATGCATGATTCAGGTGCTAATTTAAGAACATCTCAAGATCCACTGCTTTTTAACAATTCATATGAACTATACTGTAATATTTAGTGCATTTCCACTTTGCTTATAGCAAAGAAAGTAGCACTGGGTACCTGTGACTCTCTCTTGTAATCATGGGATAGCCATGTAGCCCCATGAATATAGATGTTTATTCCCTTTACATTATAGGCTGGCATTCTTTAGCAACATTACCCTCTCCTCTTGTTTTATAGCCAGGTGCTCTAATGCAATTTGTTGATTTTCTCCAAGTGCACGGTATGGAATTACTCTTGGGCAAATGCAGTTTTTAGAGAGAGTCAAACATGCGCACTGTTGTTTCAGCACGGCTGTTTTCAAGCAATTAACTTTGTATGCCTAATAGCCTCAGCTCAATTATGCCACATGATGCAGGCTGATGAAATTTAACACCATTGTCTGGTAATTTGTGTTATGAGCTTGTGACTAGACAGCCCATGAAATATTTATAGGCCCACCATAATGTGGTCAGGTGACCCGGGGGCAGTGAAGGGTACAATTAGAATGTCCTGTGATAAGGTGTTCTTGGTTTTCTGCCTTGGGATTACAGATAGACACCACATGGCTGCCAGCCAAGGTTGTTCATCCCCTAAAAAGGGAAATTAAATATGTAGACGAAAAAAAAAAAACCTCAATGACATAGCCATTCTACCGTTGGGGTAGGTGGGGCGCAGCCAAAAGATGGGCAAGTCTCCACAAAGGTCCAGGATTTTAGTACTGAGGAAACTGCTGTCCTTGAGAGGTTGATCAGCCGCGACCCAGATAAGAGACTCCTCCTCGAACTTGGCAGGCATGATCTCATCCTCCTGAGGGAAACCAAATATACATTTGATTAATTACACGTTTGTCTCTCTTAGCCAAGGTGTCCCCCCATCTACCCGCCAATGGAAGAAAAAAACATATCTGACATAACAGACTTGATTTGTTAAGGCTACTGCATTAAATGTACACCCTGGACAAAATGGAACCAAGATGATGTCAACTCACATCCCACAGCAGCGCTGTAGTGGTCTCTAGAGAGTGAATTTGTGGTTGAAAGACAAGGAATGTATCTTGAATGTAGGAGGAACTATGGTGGCTTTTTTAAATGTTTTGGGGTTTCTTTCAACTAGCTAGTGAAAAGTGTTGGGAGTAATGCGTTACAAAAGTAACTAATTACTGTACTGCATTGCTTTTTGCTGTTACGCGGTAATGTAAGGCATTACAGAACAAAAATTGGTAATATTTTACTCGGTACAAATGTTAGTAATGCGCATTACAGTGTATTTTTTAAACCGGAAAGAAGTTTTCTATTCTCCTTCATGTAAAGAAGAGCAGGGGGACGTCCTCTTTTCCTAGAGACGTCTTGTTTTTGAGTCTTGTGTCCAACATCCAGCTGGAATATTAGAATCCTTCGGGATTTTGACCAGCCTAAACATTTGTCATGTTATGGCATCTCTCAGAACCTAAAAGTACAGAGCAGCCGTCGGCCAACATCTAACACCCCTGGACCACGGCCGAGCTGGTAAAGAAAATCCGCGCTAAGGAGATTTCTTCACAATCCCAAATCTGGTCAGAGACGAGTGAACCTGCAACTGATCTAACGGCGGATAGTACTGTCGCCTTCCACCGGATGTGTTATGAGCCAATTTAGCATCATTAGCTATATTTACACAGCCAAATCCATATTTCCAGTTATTTTGGCGAGAGTAACTTAAATGTAATGCAAAGGTAGTGTAATGCCTTACATTTTAAATACAGGAATATTGTAATGTAACACATTATTTTGAAATGACAAGTACAAAATAATACATTACAGTTTTGAAGTAACTTGCCCAACACTAAAGAAAAGAAAGGAAAACTGATAGCGCACTGCTACTAAAGATGTATATTTGCAGTAACTGTCATAAGTTAATTTGTAAGAATTTATTACTCAAACTAAAGAAATTGCTCAACAGGTGTTAAAGCAGCAATGATAAAACTTATTTCATTTGATTCTTTGTCTGGCTAAAATGAAAGACAATGTTTCTGATGTCCATTTTGTACTGAACACTGATCAAATGCGGGTTTTCTTTATACTTTGAATGATGAATTGAGCTAATGCTAACTTGCTTGTATATTTTTGTGGCTAGGCTAGCAGTCAGGTTTAGCTGTTGGTGTGCTCCATTTGAACTGGGATGCTGGAACTTAAGTTCCAGAAGGAAATTTCAACTGGACAGCCTGATTTCCAGCTCAGCAAGGTGGAGGATCCTCACCAACACAGACCTCAAAATCCAAAAGGACTTCTCTTTGCATCAGCGATAGTAAAGGCTGTGGTAAATACTGTTTATTAGCACTTCTTTCTTTTATGTGTCTCATTAAAACAGTCATAAACACATAAGATGATTTAATGAGACACATAAAAGTTGGCCAACTTCTATTTGTGGACATGTTGCCATGGAGTTTGTAAATGCAAAATACAGTATTAAGCCTCCCTATTATTTGCTGACATTTCTAACAATGGCTACTCTGGTTAGAACCTGGTTTCCCAACTTGCTACACTGGAGCGTGGTCAATTCAGGTGTGATGCCATTTAAAGCTCGGACTTCTGAGATAAACAGAGCACGCCACCACACTCTGTAGTTCTATGAAGTGTTTGTGCAATGCATGGTGGGTACTGTAGTGAGAGAACATTGAGGGGTGAAAGCATGGAAACGATATAAATTGTGACTTCTGTCGACCCGCTGAGGCGGAGGAATAATATACAGCGCTATGAAATAGTGCATAATGTGACAAATAACATATTAAACACTAGTTTAGGCCAAAAATGGCCTGTTGCATCATGCTAAAAAAAGAATGTTAATCCATCTCATTCAAAATGCTAATGCTGCCATACATGAAAGCATCTAGCCATCAAATAACTTTATGCAAATGACATCAAGCTAAATGCTGGCTGATCCTACATTCAGTGTTCGCCACATTAGCAGGTTTGCACGAACCGTTCCTTTAAGGAAAATTTGACCATCGCCGCGGTGCAGAGCATAATGTTCTACTCCCGTAGTCCTGGAGGTCCAAAATGGATGTTCCGAGCAGCAATGTAAAGGCAGTGTAAGCTTTTCACAATGAGCGTTTCTCATCCATTTCATACTTTCCCTCGCCAGCACATGCATAAAGCCCTAAAACGCTGCGAGGCATAGCTGTTGACAGGACCACCCTTATCTGCGCGGCCCAGCACGTCGTCAAAACACACACACACCGCATGAATATTCAAGTGGCCATTTGCATTAAATCGTTTAAAAATTGATCTTCGCATGAAAGAAATTTGCTCGGCAGCAAACAACTTCACAGTCACGGCCGTTATGAAAATGTCGTCTTTAAATGTGCGATGCAAAATGAATGCTGCAGCTGTTAGGTGAGGGGGGCATCAGGACTCTAATTTGGAGATTGGTCTTGGCAGCACTCCCACAGAAAAAGGGTGGGAAAAGAAAGAGAGAGAGAGAAAGAGAGAGAGAGACGTGAGCTCCCTTTGTAGGGGTCTCCTGAGCTGTGGACTTGTTCGCATTTGAAACCGGATGGAAGCGCCTCAGGCAGAATCACTGGCTGTAGATCCTCTGGCGTACTGTGCCAAAAGCTATAGAAGTGTGCACACTCAATCAGTTCAATTTGTTCTCATGTCTCTTTTGCCCAGAAAATGGAGAAAAAAACCCTGCATGGAACACAGAGGCATGGAAATGCAAACCCATTACTGGTCCGGCCATCTCTTGGGGCTGTGGGCTCAATGCTCAGGCTCTCATTCCGGCAAACTGGCTGTTACATGGCTGTTATCTACAAATGATACGCAAGGATGACAGATGCGATACATATTCGCGCTCCTGCTGTCAGTCATAGATGTGACCACAGCTCTGGCAGTTAAGACAGCGGCAGTGGTGGGAGGCAGCTCTAAATACAGAATCCACTGTTTGATTTCTCCTGAATTCCATTCCAAGTGGACTCCTCATTGAAATGTAGATGGAAAAGCAGAGGTTTCACCGAGGTGTGCAAGCCTGCTATAGGATATTGATGGGCTGGGGGGGTGGGGGCCCGCACGGTTGTGAGAAATGTGGCAGCTCTACTTACCAAGTCAAACATCAATGACTCCTTGTTTAGAGTCTCCACGTCTGGGAGGTGACCTTTAGCCTGGGTCTTGATGTAGCATTTCTCTCCTCCAGCAAAGCGGATGCCAGTAATTCCCTGTGTGAGACAAGTATAAGGACGGTTCAGGATATCTATAGCGGGCTAAATGTATTTCTGGGATAACATTTTAGGTTTGAAGACGTGATCTGGTTCCTACAACCAAGGGCTTCTAAATAAATCTTTTCTTAGTATGATTTGAACCTATAATTAACGGTGTGCGTATATATTCTGTGAAGTCACATTCATCTCATTAAAAAGTGCTTCTACAAAGAAATAGTTTGGCCAAAACCGCATTTACAGTTTTTACAGATGTAATCGATCATCCAAGACATGGTTCATCTTCTTTCATTCAGAACTTCAGCCACAATCCTAAAAAACACATGGTCACCCAAATAGCCCAAAGAATATCTGACCACCGAAGCTTCTCTCCTCCTGCTCAGACTACATCCAGATCTTCATTAAAGCTGTGTGAAGACTTGCAGATTTGCTTAAATCCACTGCTCTGTAAATACCGCTCTGGCACTGATTTTGGTGCCCATAGCAGTGAAGATTTGTTCATTTTTCTACATCACATCAAGCCTCGCTTTGTTCTGGATGACATCATGAAGTCTGAGACGCCTAAATGAAGAGCTGGATGCTGTTTTAGTGACGTGTTTTTGCAGACATGACTTAGGGGACTGTTCTTCTAGTGTTTGATAATCATATCAGCTTCACATGTACAGTTTAGATTTAAAAGTAGGAACATTCAGACATGTAACATATCTTGGATGCTTAACTATACCTGAAGTCAGTGGAAAACTGTGTACATTTGGAACACTTTGTTTAAAGAACCATTCCCTCAAATTGTTTTTTTCTATGGTAAGAATGGCCAAAGTTTGGAGTCTTAGTGGCTCAAAATGTTTGCCAATAAAGATGGTAGGTAGGTTTTGAATTGAGTTTTTTAAAAATGTAAAATTCGCTACATTTAGTTACAAAACATATGAATAAGATGGATGGTGACTGTATGCTGTTCATGTTATGTATCGCATGAGAAAGTGTTCAGTTTCATCTCACATATTTACATGTCTACTTGAGAACGTGGGGTTTTGCACACATGTAAAATCTCGCTTTTTGCATGAGATAGTAAATGAAGAATTAAAAACAGTATAAAATGATGTTTGTTCTCTTATTTGGTTAGAGGGTGTGGTTAGGGTGACTTGCTGGTGGGCCAAGTCACACATCTTTGGGCCCATAGGTCACACTTTAGGCAGCCCTGTTCCATGGCATTACTCTAAAAATGAACATTATGAAAAGTTTTTCATTTTAGCAGAAGGCTTACAATTTGGAAATCGTGGACCTCGACAGCTTCGTCGTTCCCACTTCCTGTTGTGAATCTCTCCAAGTTGTTCAAGGTGTCGATCTCCATGGAGCCCTCCTCCACTTTGCCATTGATGCTCATGCTGTAGTGGACATTATACACCTGGACAGGAGGCGTAAAGCATGAGGAGAGCGAAGTCAGCATCACACAACACTGTAAGCTGAAAAGGTTTGATGTCCAGTTTTTAGTGTTTTTTACAGTTTTTCTAAGTTGTTTACACACAATTACTTGTACTTCAGACACAGTGACTACAACATGTAACTGATGCATGAACCACCTGAACTATTTCTGTTAAACTACAAGCACAATACCTGCTTTACACTCAAAATGCAGTTTTAAAACACACATTTTTCAAAACATTACACACAGTTATCTGCATTAAGCACACTTTTCATGAAGAAAAGCTCTTGTTTTCACAAGAAACACACTGTCGTTCAAAATTGTTGCGTCAGTTGCCCAACTTTGCATACTAACTCATTACATGGGTAAACACATATTACCAGGGGCGTAGCACACTGGGGGGTTGGGTGGGGTTTTTTTTGCTAAAATGTGATTGTGGTCCTGGTGTTTTACATTCAGCACATCAGTGATCAATCGGTTCTTATAAATGTCTGTTCATGAGACGGTTTGTGTGTGTCATTTGAAAAATGAATCCCATTTTGAGAAAGAATTGCGTTGTATTGAATATAAAATTTCATTTTGCAGGTTAATTGAAGGGTTTCGCCCACTGTGTGTGTGTTTTTAGATTTGTGTGTAGAGTTTTAACAATATGAGTCCTGCTTTCAGAAAATGTGTGTAAAAAATTGGGAAAAACTGTAAAAGGTTTTCTTTACTACAGATTATATACAGACTGTCAAGTAAAGTGGCTCCTTATAGTCACAAGTGAATACACCACAGCACAGCACAGTCCTTCTCTGCATTAAATCCATTCACCAAGTGGGCATCAAGTGTCTGGGGAGCAGTGTGTGGGGATGGTTTCTTGCACAAGGATCCCTCAGTGGTCCCACCGCTGTACATTTAGCATGATCCTGAATAGAGAGTGTATAATATTGCACCTTTGAGTAAGGACAGTTTTCTTATCATAATTTGCCACCAAATTATTCCACAACTATCCAGGCCTGGATTATCGGAACGAAAGGCTCGGTTTTCGTTGGTCCAGCTGAATGAATTCCAGCCCACATTTCCTTTTCCACAGAAAGGTGTCCTGTTTGTTTTTGCAGTGGGAGGAGGAAGACGCATGAAGGGGTCCTTTCACAGAAACTTGGAAATGTATATCACAAAAAGACTGAAGTTTGCTTCTAATATTTAACTCTGTACTGCTGTAAACATAATCACACACCTTTCACAACATTATAGTGTAGCGCTGAACAACCATGGAAGCTTCTGTGAAATAACAAGCTTTGCCGTTTGACCTAACTTCAGTCAGCGAAGCAGCTCCAAATGGTGGATCAGTAGTTGGCTGTGGAAAAGCTGAGCTATTTTTGTTTCGCCAAACAAGCCTCCAAAGCAATCTGAACAGTTGTTGCTTGTCATTGGCCTCTTTTGAATGCTGGAATTTTGGAGAGATGCTAACCCCTAACTCCAATGACACGCTAACTGCTACACACCTCTCGAGCCCTGTACTTCAGGTAGACCACTAGAGCGTTGGACTGGCTACTTCTGTCAGACACACCAAGAGTAGCATTACTTTATGGACTTAGGGAAGCTCAGAAGGAAGGCAGTGGGATAAAAACACACACATTAACTTGTGCAGGTAGGAAGAGGTCTATCTTACATGCTTGTCGGCCACATTCCAGAAGTAAAAGGCTCCGATGGCTCCGAACAGCAGCAGAGCAGCTCCGATAGTGAGGGCAGCCACGCCGATCTTCAATAGACGGGCAGAGCTTGGGGGCTTCACAGTCACGGACGTGTACGCCTGCACAACGCCACACGTTCAAGTGAAAATGAATACGACTTACTAATTCCATGAGCATTGGGGGCAATGACTGCCCTCCTACTCTGCACCAACTGGTATTTTATGACGGAATAAACTAATATTCATTTAAAACATATGTAAGACTCAAATAAACCATACCTCTGATGGTCCATCTCACCAGCTGGACTACACCAGACCCCTAAACCTGCTGTGATTAACCCAGGCGTCTTTACTTACAGGGGGCATGAGTTGCTGTAAGTCCTCAGGTCCAGCCAGGGCAATGGGGATCTTCTCAGAAGTCGCCTCCATGGCTGGATGTGTGCTTCTGTCTGGTTGACCACTCACTCTTTTTTCAGGACAGAGGGGAATGCTGAGTGTGAGTCTGAGAAGGACGAGTGATGTGGTGTGGGAGGGCCTGTAAGGGTGTAGTGTTACCAGTAGGTGAACGGGGGAGAGACGTGCTCCAGGTCTGTTGCTGTTAGACGCTGGAAAACAAAACTGCCCTGTGTGCGTTTAGCTCATCCACAATGTCAGTTAAAGGATCTGCTTTCTGAACGGTAGAGTTTATTCAGCAGATGGTTGCAATGGGTTGAGAGAGAGAGAGGATTATCATTCTCTTTATACTGCCCTCCCTCCTGTCTTCTGCCTCCATGTGCCTAACAGAGCAGGAAAGAGAGAGAGGGAGGGAGAGTGAGAGAAAGAAAGAAAAGAGAATGAAAGATGGATGGTGGCTGAAATTGTGTGCGGGTGTGTGTGTTGGTGTGGGTGTGTGTGATAGAGAGAGAGAGAGAGAGTGTGTGTGTGTGTGTGAGAGAGAGAGAGAGAGAGAGAGAGAGAGAGGATTCAGGATGTAGTAAGATAGTAAGTGACGGAGTGTGTGTGTGTGTGTGTGTGTGTGTGT
>JBBKCR010000080.1:14753583-14765718 GCA_037577295.1 Ladigesia roloffi | reverse complement strand
TGTGTGGGGGTGTGTGAGAGCGTGTGAGTGTGTGTGAGTGTGTGTGAGAGAGAGAGAGAGAGAGAGAGAGAGAGAGAGAGGATGAATGTGGGTGAAGGACAGTCACAGACTTTAGATGAAGGAGTGTGTGTATGTATGTATGTGTGTGTGTGAGGGAGAGAGAGAGAGAGAGAGAGAGAGAAAGAGAGAGAGAGAGAGAGAGAGAGAGAGAGGGAGAGTCACAGCTAATAAGGTAACGAGTGTGTGTGAATATGAATGTATATCTGTGGAAAAATGTGAACCGTTTGCGCGCGGGTGCGTGCGTGCGTGCCTGTGTGTGTGCGTGAGAGTGAGAGGATGAGTGTGGGTGAGGGACATAGTAAGATAGTGTGTAAGTATAGGATTGCATGTGTGTTTTGTGTGTGTGTGAGAGAGAGAGAGAGAGAGAGAGAGAGAGAGCGAGAGAGAGAGAGAGAGAGCGAGAGAGAGAGAGAGAGAAATGATGAGAATGTGTGAGAGCAATAGTAAGAATGAGTAGGTGAGGGTGTGTGTGAGGTATGAAAGGATAACTGTAGAAGAATGTGAACGTGCGCGCGTACTTTCTTGTGTGTGTGCGTGAATACTTGTGTGTGTGTGTGAATCAGTGAAGCCCAGGTTTACACCAGTAGCCTCTGCTTGTTCTCCGCGTGGGCGGTGTGAGCGCGGGCCACATGTTCAGCACAGTGCAGGTGCACAGAATTATGTGATACGCACGAACGGGCTCGTCGGGCTGTTTTTTTTAAATAAATAAATAAATAAATGAATAAAATGTGTTCGCGATGCCCAAACAAAAGTAGAAAACCCACTTCTGACTCCAAATGAACAGATGCTCCAGATGTGATGCGGACGCAGTGGTATGCGTGGTCGCAGTGAAAGCGAGGTTTTATTTATTTATTTTTACTGCCTAATTACAGCAATCCCTCCTCATGCAGCGCACCAGCACGCGCGACCCCTCAAAATCTTGTAAACAGCGCCATCCTCCGTCCCCAACCCAGAGAAAACACAGAGTCTCGAAAGTCAAGTTTTCACGGTTTATTTTTCAGAACATGGGTGAAAGAAATCAGTCAAAAAAAGGGAGGAGGGCAACATTGCGCATTCATGTAGCCCAAAAACTCGGTAGGGAAAAGGTCCCTAAAATATTAGGATTTTATTGGCTTTTTTATTTATTTAAATAACGAACATGCTTTTAAAATAAAGTATATCATCTCCAATATCTGCTCTTTTACTTAGGAATAATAATATAAAAATATAGACTCTGTATTTACAAAAAAACTTGCATAATATACATAGATTTTTTTTTCCAGAAGGTCATGTGATTGCTTCAAATCGTCAAAAAAGACTGATACTGACAGAAAAGGACACAAAACATCATTGATAGCTGTACATTTTCAAACAGTTGTGGTGAAGTGTGGCGCAACTGCCAGCGTCTACAGTCTTGTAGTCTGAGGGCTCAGGGTGGGCTCTCACACTTCGTTGGTGGAGCACCGGCTAGTCGTGGGCGAGTACACGGGGATGGTAACGTCGTTGATCTCTCGCACCCTGACTGGCTGTGGTGGGGGGACTAAAACATAGTCATATTCCCGGTGCAGAACCTTCTCGTACACGCTCTGGAGGCCCACTGTTTTTGGTATGTGGGCCTGGTAGTAGTTCTCCCTCCGGAGCGGGTCTCTGGGAAGGGAGCCAGTCTTTGCGTTGCTGTTGCTTGCCCTGGCAGCGGTTGGGCTCCAGCAGCGATCGGAGTGGCCTAGTATCTTACACTCGCTGGTACATGCCCACAGAGCTGGAAAAAACAAGCAACAAGTCGGTTAGCATGACCACAGTCACCATAAATGCTACAAGTATGGAAAAATCAACTGAGGTACAAATTTGGCATTTTGCTTTTGGCTAATTTTATTGCGTAGCCTGACATTTTGAGGTATGTATGTTAGACCATTGTTATACTAACAGTGTGTGGAAAAATAACATTAGTTAACTCCAATCGCTTGAATGTAGCTATTTGATTTTATCGCACATTAGCTATGAATTGAATAACATAGAAGCTAATGTCTTCTGATCAGAAAATTCTAGTTAAAACCCTGACCTTACCATTTTGAGCATTGGTTGGGTGCCCATCTTTCTTCAGACCATCACCGCTGATGTCAGAGTCGCTGTCGTTAAAGTCGCTGTCTCCTTTTCCGCTGTCCTTCCCGCTGAACTGAGGGTCCCTTGCGGAAACGGTGGTGAAGGAATTGCCCTTCCATATTGTAATTGGTCTCACAGGATCTTTACCATAGCCAGGTAGAGTTGAATAACCCTACAGGAATAAAAACGCCAAGCACATTAGTCACACCATAAAGTACACTAAAGCCAATACTAATAGGCATACTGAAACTTATTTAAAAAGTTGTAGATGTTTGTGCAGTAACCTACCTCCAGTTTCGCTCCACGGCTTTTATTTTCTGGCTGATAAATGCACGTGGTTTCGGTGCCATCTTCAGAACTGCAGCACATGTCACTGCCTGTCTGAATGGATCCAGTGAAGCTGGGCTTGTTGGAGTACGGGTGGACGTCAAACACACCTTCACTGTGGGCTGGAATGAGGGGGTCGCTGTTATTCTTTCCCACCTCCAGGTTCATTGCATCTTCCTTCTCGGGGTGAAAACCCTCCCGTCGCTTGTCCAGCTTACGCTTGTTGCAGCTTGTGGCTATTATGATGATGGCTAAGAGCAGCAGTGTGCAGCTTCCTGCCAGAACAACGATGATGACAATGGAGAGATCCCACTCGTGGGCTTCATCATACTCGCCACCGTGTCTGAATACATTGCGTTCATTAGGGGGCGCTCCTGCGATTATGGTGAAGCGGATTGTGGCGGTGGAAGTCAGCGAAGGTCTCCCATTGTCACTTACAGTCACTGTGACTTTCAGACTCTCGTCAACTTCGTAGTTCAGCTCACGGTTCAGGAAGATCTCCCCGGTGGCTCTGTTGATGGAGAACACCGAAGCCTCACCTGGGGCGATTTTGTAGGACAGCTCTGCGTTGATGCCCTCATCAGCATCCCGTGCATTTATTTGTGTTACCACATACCCAGAAGGGGCATCTTTTGGCAGGAGAATTTCTGCAGAGCCATTACTGAGCACTGGTTGGGTGATAAAGGGAGCGTTGTCATTCTGATCGACTATTCTTAGGTTGACAGTTGCACTCCCATGGAGTTGTGGTGACCCACCATCACTCGCCTGAATTCGCAGCTCAAGCTGCTTTAAAACTTCGTAGTTGAAACTCCGGAGTGCATAGATGAAGCCAGTGGCTGGGTCTAGAGAGACAAACGCTGATACAGGTGACCCCATAATATAGGTGTCAGCGAGTTTATAGCTGACTTTGCTGTTTTGCCCCAAGTCTAGGTCTCGGGCCACCACTGTGGTTATGTACGCACCTGGTGCATTGTTTTCCACCAGGGACACTTCATAGACAGGTTTGCTAAACGTGGGGGCGTTGTCATTTTCATCGCTCAGCCTAATGGTGTACTGTGTAATTGTTCTGAAGGGGGGAGAGCCAAGATCTTCAGCCACCACCGTTAAATTATACTCTGCAATTTTCTCTCTGTCAAGTGGAGCTGTTGTCACAATCATATAGCTGTCTTCATAAGCCTGCTGGAGCTTGAAGTGGTCATGACCATACAGCGTGCAGTGGACCTGGCCGTTGGTGCCTGAGTCTCTGTCCGTGGTGCTGATCAGAGCCACAAAGCTGTCCTTGGCAGCCGCCTCTGTGATGTGCGCGATCCCTGCGGTGATGGAGGTCATCGGGGTGATGGTGATTTCTGGTGCGTTATCGTTGACGTCCTGCACCTGAATGACAATTTTGCAGACAGTCGGCGGGCTCGGGTTGGGACCCAGGTCAGACGCCTGGACGTCAAATTCATATGTTTTTTTGCTTTCAAAGTCGATGGGACTCTCAAGGGTCAGGCGGCCGGATTTTCTGTCCACTTTGAAAAGTTGCCGGATCTCAGAGGGCACCTGGTTGCCGAACCCGTACACAACTTCTCCGTTCAAACCCTCGTCTGGATCGACCGCGTTCAGATCGAGGAGCAGAAATCCCAGCGGAGCATCCTCAGGTATTTCAACAGAGAAACTGCTGCGGTCAAAAACAGGGCTGTTGTCATTGTAGTCTTTCACCTTGACATTGATTTTGGTGGTGCCAGACCTCGGCGGGGTTCCTCCGTCCGTGGCGGCAAGTTCCAGGATGAAGGACGCCTGTGACTCTCGGTCCAGTTCTTTCATTAACACCAGCTCCGCATATTTAACCCCATCAGCTCTGCTCAGCATGTCAATGGTAAAGTGGCTGTTGACTGAGATTTGGTAGCTTTGAATGTAGTTTGTACCCACATCATCGTCCACAGCCACGTCCAGAGGTATGTGGGTGCCCACTGCTGTGTTTTCAGATACCTCCAGTGTAGATTCCCTCCTGGGGAACTCGGGGGCATTATCATTGATGTCCTTCACCTCCACTTCAACGTGTATCAGTTTGAACTGTTCTTTGGAGAAACTCACCACGTCGAAAGCGATCAGGCACTGCACCGTGTGCTTGCAGATCTTCTCGCGGTCAATCCTCTCCCCTATGGTTAGCTGTCCGTCGCTTTCGCGCAGCCTAATAAAAGAAGCATTGAACTGTTTCATCATCCTGAAATTGGTCTTGGAGCCCGCGGAGGGACTGAGAGCCATGTCCTTGGCCAGGTTGCCAATGACAGTGCCCGGAGCGTCCTCTTCGTGCGTCTGGTACTTCATGGTCCTTCCTGCTGAGAGAGCCGGTAGGACGAGCAGTGACAGAAATGTGAAGACGAGCGTCCAGGCAGCCGTGAGCCCCGGACTCCCCCTCATGATGAGCGAACTGTGGCGCTCCGATTAGGAGAAAAGGCGCTAAAACAAAAAGAGTCCGATCAAGTTTGATTCTTCGCCGTGCTCGTCCGGCACATCAGGAGAAGACAGCAAAAGTATCTCCTTTTTATTCTGTCCCTTTCTCTCTGTGTGTCTTTCTCTCTCTCTTTCTCGCTATCTCTCTGTCTCTTTCTCTCTCCTCCCTCTCTCTGCGCGCCGTGTCCGCGCCCCGGAGCTTTTAAACGCGAGTGGAGACGAACTGCAGTGGCGGGGCGGTTTATAGACAGCCTCATGCAAATGAGATCAACTGTGACCAATCCCTGCTTTGAAGAGAAAAAAGGGACACTTTTAAAAGACATCTAAGCCTATTTGGATATTCCTTAAAGCAAATAACTTGGCACCAAAGTGCAGCGTCTGATTTACTATACTTTCCCCCCTCATCTCTCCTGCACATGTAGCATGAATGTTTAGGTCGAGTGAGGTGAGTTCATTGTAAGCATTTTTTTATAATTACAGGCCCATATTTATATAATTATATAATTCCCACCAGGTGGAGGAGGAAAAAAACTCTTTTAAATCAGCCTGTTCTTGGCAGTAGTCTGGCTAAAAACATTGACTTTGTCTTTTGAGAGACAGCGCATTTATGTAATATAATATAATTGTTTTATTGTATTTTATTAACTTAATTGCAATATTTTGCAATATTTTTAAGAAAACAGCGCTATGTTTTTAAAGCGCTGAGTCAATACTTTAAGGAATTTACACTATTTCGAGACACAAAGTCAATATTTGATGCGCTGCTGCCAGACCAGAGGAGAAGAAACGGGCGCTTTCTCCTCTACTGAGGTTCTATAACACACCCTAATTCTGATGAAAACACTCAAGATCGCCTCTTTCTTGCTTATCAGATAAGTGAAAATGTTTTGGTGCACGATTGAATCTCCATGCGGCACCAGTTTTTGCGCCAGAAGTGAATTTGCGCTGGTCAGAGGAGGTCCTCAGATGAAGATCAATGCCTGTAAGGAGCTCTTTAGCTCACGAGACGTCGTGTGAGCCTAACGGCAAGAATCGGCACTTTTTCTCCCTCCCCTGCTCGTTTAACATGCATGTCAACGCCTCTGCGGCGCTCCCCTCCCGCTTCAGCCTCGCCTGCCTCGCCTCTCCAGCCGGAGCAGGTGAAGAGAAGCCCGTTTCCAACAGGATTTACTCGGAGCGCCTGGGAGATTTAAGCGGATTTCTATGGTCAGATTCTATCAAAGGCGAATGAACCCCTCGTTAGTACTGCGGATATAATGGCGTGGTGGGGTGTCCCACTGGAGGCAGGGGCGTCCGCATTATTCTCGCCTTGGCAGCCCCGGAGGGAGGAGAACTTCCAGCAGGTTTTCACACAGGGCTTCAGCCTAAGTTGGACATAATGAGGCAGCACCACATGCCTTCTTTGTCCCTCACTCACACCCTTCCCCAACAGCCCCAATCACGCCTAAGACTCCTTTGACCCAAACGAAAATGCCCGGTGAATTGGCCAGGACGTGGAGGAAAAAAGAGGGTCGTATTAAAACGCGTTTAGGGCCAGACACCGGGTCCGTCACGCCTATTTAAGAGATTTTCTTTCCCTCTTCTCTCTCTCTCTCCTTCTCTTTTCGGACCCCCCCCCCCCCGCCCCCACCCCCATTTCAACAGAAGGACTGGGCGCGCAACTGTGAGCGCAAAAACAGCAAAAGAGACCCAAACAACAACAAACAATCAAACTAGCACGTTTGCAGTGGTGGGACTGGGCTGAAGTGTGGGCTGCAGAGCCTCAGCGATTACTGTGAGCCGCATCGCTTAATTAGGCAGCTCCATAAGAGAGATGCGCCCATCTGGAGCCACTGTAGTTTAATCAGTTTCTGTGCACGTTTAATTCAGTACCCCCAAGTCTGCCAGTCTGACTGAAGCTCGAGTGTTTTTGGAGCAGCAGTGAGTGCACTGGCTTTTGCTTAAACAACAACAATAACAACAACAACAACCACAACCAAAACAACAACATCAATAATAAAAATAGTAATAATAATAATAATAATAGTAATGATATTTACAAACCCAAATGCTTTCTCTACATTTAAGCCAATCCACCAAGTGAGGCAGTGGGCTGCCAGCGACCCAGCACCCGGGGAGCACCATTTACAATGTGACGGTGCTTTACTCAAGGGCACCCACCCCCGAGGCAACTCCCCACCAGGTCCAATGGTTGATAATGATTATATTTATAAAATAATAACCACAATAACAACATCAATAACAATAGGAACGTTCTGTGCTCTGGTTCCTTTACTGTATGTCTATTTGAAACTCATTCCGGGGTCTTGGGTTGGGGGCGCCGTTCTTTCACGTGATTCTTGTGTCAATCTCGCCGTCTGCACGCGAGCCTAACAATGGCGGGATTAGATGGGACCTCTGAAAATCCCATCATCGCCAGCACCATTTGCATCTTCTTCTTTTTTAAATGGAGCGCGGTGGCCTCGCCATTGTGAGCTCGTTTGTTCTGGTGAGCGCCTGGCCCTTGTTGTCTAAAGTTGCTCGCATGAGTCTCGTTTTGTGAAGGGGTTTAACTCCTTTGGTATGATAACGAGGCGCTCTGGCCTCCGTCGCCCGCGCTGGCACTGGGAATAAGGACTGTGTGTGTGTGTGTGTGTGTGTGTGAGAGAGCGAGAGAGAGAGAGAGAGAGAGCGCGAGAGAGGGAGTGACCCCCAAGACCTCTCGCGCGCGGGCGCACACACACACACACACACACACACACCTGCCTACACTGTATATGCGCAAAATGATATTTCACATCTAATACCCTGCCATACTTTATAACGCTCTCATTGCTGACATAGGACTTCAGCTGTGCACACAGCTAGTGTAATCTCCATAGAAAGTGGAGGAGATGCTCTGGAGCAGCCGAGCACGAGCCTATAGATCATTGTGACCCACCCAAAGCATCGGCCAGAAGGGTGTAAAGCCCCCCAGCTCTGGACTGTGTAGTGACGGATATCCCTCTAATGCCTTTGGGAAGAGCTGGAGCAGCGTTTGTGATCCAGAACTAATCATCCAGCACCTGACCTCATTAATTCCCTCATGGCTGAATGCAATCAAATCTTCACAGCAGTGTTCCAACAAGCCTTCCCGGAAAAGTTGGGGATATTACTGCAGTGAATAGGGGACATAATCACCACTAATGGTCCTGATTTCAGGAAAAACTGGGCAGATGTCTATAAATATTGGCATGCAGGGTACAAACACACACACACACACACACAAATGCACACAGGTGCTTAGATGTTTACATTTATTGACATAGACACACACACATACATGCACACACACACATTGACATAGGCACAGACACTTTGATGTGTACATGTATTTACAGAGACACACCCACCCACACACTCAAACAGACACATAGACGTGTACATGTATGTACACACACACACACACACACACACACCACATCTTTCTGGCGCCATGCTCAGCTCACATGCCATCACTCCACACCACTAATTGCTTCTTAACACAGTTTACAAGTCATTAGTCCGACTCTCTCTGATACGGATCTGCTGCCCTTGAAAGAAGCTATAATAACGCCCCCATTAGTTAACACTCGCCTGCACCACTGCAGCACAGAAACAAATTCTTATTCCGACCCCATTAAGCGCGGTTTAAGGAGGGAGATGAATGGCATGGGGTCTTGCCTTTTTGAGTATTTTTTGGGGGGAGTTGCGGATCAGTTCCTGCTCAAACCTAAACTTTTTCAATCAACTGCAGTTCGCTTCACACTCCCATTGACTCGCAGATCACCTTTGACTCGTACCCATTTAGAATTTGGCGTGAATACACATTTTATGGCCATTCTGAGAGAGATTTAACACAAATTAAAGAATTACATCTGTAGAAAATCACATTTTTACAATTTTCATTTCATTCAGAGCTTGGTTTGTTTTGGACTCCAGTCCAAGTTAAGCTTATTTCGTTTGGGACAGAAGCTATGATGCTAATTAATCTAACTTACATTAGGAATCAATAGTCAGCCATATCTTTTCCATAAATACACTCCTAAAACCTCTCACCCCACTCAAACAACTATTCATCAAGATGGGGCAGGGTGACTGTGTGCTTTAAAAATGAACCACTATAATTACAATAGAGAGCTACTTCCTGGACAGCTACTTAACTCCAGGGCTAGAGAAGACTGATCTTGGGTCAGAGAACTCTATGAGGATCATTGTCAAAGTAATTCTAGATCAGCACTTCTTCTCATGAGATTGTTTGGGAAAACAATGGTCTAATGTGGTTTAAGTGAGTAGAGGGAGGTTTTGGGTGGGTTTGGTAGCAGCATAGACTTGTAAAGTAAAAAGTATAACATGCCTTGATTAAATATTGTGGGGAAAGTGGATATATATATATATAATTATAGATTATTCACCAAACTAGAGAGCAAAAAGTAAATAAAGTCAATTTTGTCAATCACGGAGAAGAATCAAATATTAATTCATATGTTTTTTTAAGTTGTCATGGTCATGTAATATTTGCCATTACTAATGAATCCTAAAGGCATCCTGTTTTAAAATATAAATTAGAATAAATGATATTGTTGAATTTTGATTGACAGTGGACTACTTTGGATGTTTCTCAGTAGTTTAGGTAAAACACTGGCCATGCTCACAAGTAGTTTGACCGAAATCAATCAACTCAAATAAATAAATCTGCTTTAGATGGTCTATATGTCAAATAAACATAACTGAACTAGTTCTAACCCTAATCTAACCTTAAACCTAAACTTTATCTACTACACCACACTGTTTGTTAAGATATCAAAAGCCTGTTGATAATCCAGAGCTCTCAATATCAAATGTGACTAAAAACGTTTATTTTCAGTGAACGAGGAATATTTTACATCAGTACCAACCTCAGAAACGCTGCCCTGTTTCACTATTTGCAGAGTACTCTAGGTGACGTATGGAGGCTTTCAGAACCATCTGGCATTCCATTGGAAGGGAAAGAACACTTTGAATAAATTCCCCATTAAGGGACAAAATAGTTAACAACTCATGAATATAACTTTACACATGCGAATGAGTAAGAAACTTTACGGTGCCATTGGAGCCCCAGAGATGTGTCCTGAAACCACTCCCTCTTTCCTTCCACTTCATTTGCCCCATTGTTCCAAAAGATCTGCGCTTTGTCGGGCGCCCTGCGCGCCAATCTGCACGCTCCTCCCCGCCACATTTCTAATGGTTTTCCAATGATGATTTAGGGAGGACCTGTCAGGTTCAGGCCTCTATTCTCTAACTTTGGCTCGGTCCTTTTGAATCTCAGCACCCCCACCTCCTTTAATGTCCACTCCTTGCCTCTTCGCCCTCATCACAGAGGGTCATGGGAGACAAAACTGGACTTCAGGAACTGGCAAGCCTCTACACTAATGCCTGGAATGGTTCGGCAAAGCAACCCATGGTTCCTGTCAGTAGATCAGGCTTAAAGTAAACACGTGCTCTTTAAAATGAAGCTCTTTGACTGGGAGGTTCTATTTAGCAAAGAGTCTGTAAAAAGTACCAAGGAGAACTGGAAAATATGAAGTGGTGGTCAGACTGGTCATTTGTTCCAAATTATTATTAAACATGACCAAAATAAGTCTTCACACACAGCGTTTGGGATCCTGTTCATCACAAAGTTCTCACACATGCTATTTCTTTTGGCACTTCACAGTCTCTTGAGCTTTTTATGCAGCAGTAACAAGTAGTCAGAACGCTGTTTTCATATAACACTCTGTTCATATTTATAGACTTTAGTTCAGAGAGTCACAGACCCACGCGCTCACACGTTTACCCTCCAACGTCTCGCACTCTGTCATTTTCAAAAACAGGTACAAAGAAAATGTGGAGCACGCAAACTTGTTTAGCATTTACTAACACTGTTAGCATTTTTCCCCCGTGAACCATTAAAGGGCCAATGTTCTACGTTTTTATGATGCTGTATATTTTGGGTTGTATATCTCTGAGGTCCAATTCTGACATTTGTGTGGTTTTATGTTGGGGCGGCATTTATTTTTAAATAACCATTTTCCAATTTCTCTTTATTTCATAAATTAAACACACTATTACCAATAGTCATTACTGTTACATCTTAAAGGATCATTCATACATGTGAAGGATATCACTGTTTCTGTCTCTATTGGGCCTCATTTAAAGTTTGAGTTAAATACGTTTCTCCATGTAGCTTCAGTGTGAATGGGAGGAGCTAAAATGAATATGTTAATTTCCATGACATCACAAAGCGCTTCTGCAGCTTTTTTTTAAACATTAGTAATATTTAGACACTCCATCAAACTCTTTTGTTTCTAAAAAAGCAAGAAAAAGTTTTATGATACAAACTCATTTAAAAGGGCCTTAAAGGGCTGTAAAGAAAACAAAACATGATATCTCTCTTGTTTTATATATGAGCTTGTTGTGGTATGTACACACTGTATCTTCAGTCTTAATGTATATTTTTGGTTCGTAAAAGCACATGTGACGTAAGTATTACTCAAGGAAAGGAAAAATACATAAAAATGTAGAAAATGGACCTTATAAGATACATGTGAACTTCAACAGCTCTTATTAATCCTTTACAAGGAATTGGTAGTATCTCACATTAAGACAGATATAGTAACAATTAAATGGAAAACCAAATGCTCCAAGTGGTTATTAGAGTTTAACTTTATTATCTCCCATAAAAAAGTCTTTAATGATTTGTGCTTGACGATTAAAAGTGTAAGGAACTGTTTTTGAAGCTTGTATAGCGGTTCATAGTGTTTCAATTAAAGTAGTTTTTATTCTTTAATTACTTATTCAAGTCTTATTGTTCTAAAGTACTGATCTCAAGAGTGCACCTTAAGACTGATCTGCAGTCTGTAGATCAGTCTGAAACAGCAATCTTGTGCATAAAGTAAGTGTCGTTAGGGGAAAGTGGTTTTTAATCATCACTCCGCAGGCCTTTATTTTGCTGGCTGTAAAGCTCTTGCCAGCTCAAAAGTGGCACAAGCTCTGAAGACACTAGAACTGGACCAAAGCTCTGCAGGAAAGCTTGGCTCGGTGACCACAGGACCAACACACTGAATACATACAGTATGAATATACTTAATGGAGAAAGGTATTGTATTCACTATGAAACCAAACCCCTTAATTTTACCCATTAATATAACCTTAATTTTTACCTTAATTTCCAAGAAAGTAAGGAAAATTAAGTGGAAAAGTGCACAGATTAAGGCT
>JBBKCR010000080.1:14712290-14727140 GCA_037577295.1 Ladigesia roloffi | reverse complement strand
CACACACACACACACACACACATACACACACACACACACACACACACACACACACACACACACACACACACATACATCCTACTCTGATTGCATGTATGACTATATTTGTGGCGAGATGTTTCATTTGATTATATTGCTAAGAAAATACCATCGTTTTTATCACAGAGCTACACTGGGTAGTGCTGTCAGTCCATAGCAAGTGTAAAGTCTCCATGTGTCACATGTAAACACACCACAGCCAGGCACATGAAACTGTTCTCTGCAATTAACCCTTTCACCCAAATGAAGCAGTGGGCAACCAGGAAAGCATCACCCCGGAGAGCATTGCATGGGGATGGAACCTAAGGGTACATCCATGGTGCCACTGGCCATCCTGGGATTCAAACCCACAATCCTCCAATCCCTGGGGCAGATCCCTGACTGCCAGGCCACCAGCTGCAAGAAGATCCTGAGGTTGATACCTGGCCAGGGCAAACGAAAGTCCTTTCTGTGTGGGGTTGTATGTTCTCTCTATGTCTGTTTGGATTTCTGCTGAGAGCTCCAGTTTCCTCCCAAATTCCAAAGTCAGGTGAATTGCCCCAGGCCTGAATAATTGTTTTTCTGCGTTTGCCCTGTAGTAGATGGATGACCTATCCACATTGTTTCTCTACTCTCAGTCTATGATTATGATAGACTCCAGCACAACCCATTAACCTTGGTTAAGAATAAGCCGCTTGGATAATGAATAAATAAGTTTCCATTCTGCTGGTGGACTGGCTACTAGGGGGCCTGCAGGAAGAGATTAAAAGTGAATGGCCAAGGCCCATCCAAACCTTTTTGCTGTGTGAATACAGATTTAGTGGTGTGATCCAGTCTGAAGTAGAGGGTGTAGTGAAAATCTAAGCTAACCAGAATTAGCAAGACTAGCTTAGCTAACATACCGAACTGTAATTTAAGAAAACAAATAAACATGTAACCCCTCCTGTTGCTAAATATCCTTTCAAATGGCAAAACTGGATCTTGAACAGAAGAATAACTGTTTAATACATGTTTTCAAAACACAGCTTCTGTGTTGGCTCTCCAAGTAAGCAAATCCTAGCGGTTTTCTAGTGGATATATAATGTATTTTCCCTCTCACAGACACCTCTGGATACAGCTAGCCCTCGCTTATCCTTGCTCAAGAGCAGAGGGCGGTGTTTCAGCCCACATGCCATGGTGCACTCAGCAGTCTCTCCTTATAAAAGATGGATACAAGAGGTAGCAGCCTGCCCGCTATGCCCTGATGCCGAAGGTAGCTGAATGACTGAAAGATGTGCTGGAGATGATCATCTCCTTTATTCAGGATCTATTATTAGAGTTCCTTTCGAAACATGTACAAGCCGAAACATGAGACTGAAGGCTGTATACAGGCTAGATTTGTGATGACCTTGAGCCACGGTCAGAGGCAACATGTATTTTGCCTCTTGAGAGCGATACCAAACTTGCGTCATGTGATCTAAAGACTATGATTCTGTGGGCAGTTACTAAACCTATTGAAGCTATTACTTTTTAATTGATGCTGTCATTATCCATTAAATCAGTCCCAATCCCTGTCCTTGGGACTTAATACCCTGCACTTTCCCAACCCTAATCCGACTTTCCTGATTCAACTAATCAGATAATTATCAAGCCCCTGGTGTGCTGGCTGACCTACCTCTGTTCAGGAGAAACACAAAAAAATGGTTAGAAGAGAGCAAGGGGCTGGAAACCTCAACTAAATTATGCTCATATACTGTAGTGCAATGATAAACCTACTGCTGCATTGTTTTATGAAATTAATCAATCCAGTTGCCAGCCATTCCTAGTGCTACAGTGAACATGGGAAGGTTATTCGTTTAAAGAGGTACACGGTTGTTATAGCTCTGCCAGATGAACAAAGCAAAGTCATGCTAATATATTCTCTCATTTGTACAGCATGTTTCCCAGTCATTTTAGGCATTTGTGCTTCCCAAAGTTAAAACAATTTTCAAGTGGTGTGACCATTCAGTCCTGCATGCAGGTTAAGCTCTAAGTGTAGAGTGTAATATTAGTCAGTATCACAAATATTGAATAAAATGTCGTTTTTTTGAGTCATGGTTAAGTTGGTTCAGTCTAGCAAGTCCTGTGACCCAAGAAAAAGCATCAAATATATTAGTAGTATCAGTAGTATTATAAGAGTCCTAATTTATTGGGATTGTGGGAGTAGACCTGAGTTCAAAGACCAAGATTTCCAAGTAGAAAGACTTGTTCGGTCATGTTTTTGGTTATGGTAAATAACTCTAAACATTAAGATGCTAAAACGTAAATGACTATGTAAATAAATGTTTGACACTTTTAAGGTGTTTAAATGTATTACCCTGTTTAATAATTAATGCATATCATTGTAAAACCTATGAAATATACATCACTACTGAATCATGCAGGCACCAAAGGGCACTCCGTGTCTTTTCTAACCAGAATTTTTCTTCTGAAAAGACTTGGTTGCCATTGTCCTCAAAGCAATCTGGCAACCCAGCTCAAAGGTATAGGCTACCAACTAATTGGTCCAGAGAAGATATTTCAAAACAAGTCACATTTCTCTCTGCAATTGGTTTTGTCTGCAATGTGATAAAACAGCTCAGAATCGTGTGACTTTTCAACTGATTTTTTTTCCCCAGCCGTTCTGGTCCCCAGTTCTGTTTTTTTTTTTTCGTTTGTTTTGTTCCAGGTCAGTATCAGCAGTGCCCGTCCCTGCAGTGCTCGCCCCTTTTTAATATAAGTGTTAATGAACGAGCGTGCTTTGCATAAAACAAGGCCGCGTCTCGCTCGGACAGAATGACATAAATTTGTGTATTTATGAGTCATTAGCAGCCGGCTCTGTGTCTGTTTTTCCACCTTATTTATTCTGCTGAAGTCACATGCACTAATTAGTCCCTAGGAGGACCTTGGGGCGATTTCAGCCTCCCACTGATTAAAAAAAAAAAACAACAACAACAAGTCTGCCTCCACTTTTCACTTTCACCCAGCATGTGTGAGCAAAACAAATACACACATACACACGCGCACACACACAAACACACCTACGTCGACACGCCATCGTGTACAGAGGCACGAGCCCATGTGACACACCCACACAGCCTTACACAAGCAAGATAACACAAACTAATTGCCTACACACCATACTCACACACTCAGCCTGTCAGTCTGTTCTTTCTCTCTCTCTCTCTCTCTCTCTCGCTCTTTTACAAACACAGACTCCCTCTCCACCTAGCTCTTTCGCTCTGTCAAAAACAGAATCTCTCTCTCTCTCTTTCTCACTCACTCCATCTTAGGCTGCCTCTGTCTTTCTTTGTCTCCCTTCCTCACCTGTCTTCACCTTTCCATTATTATCTCTATCTCCCTTTCTCCATTGCTCCCACTCTTTTATTCTCTATTTAATTTTCCCTTTGTCTTTCTTTCTCATTTTCTTTTTCCTTTCCTCTCTTCCCTTGTCTTTATTTTCCCTCTTTTGCTTTCTCCTCTCATCTTTCTCTCCTTCTTTTTCTCTCTAGCTCTTATTTCTCTCTCTCTCTCTCTCCCTCTCTTTCCCTGCATGTCTGGTTACCTCTGTTCTTCTTTGTCTCCCTTCCACACCTCTTCTCAGCTCTTCTGTTTTTATGTCCCAATCGTTTTCTCCCTGTCTCCATCACCTTCCTTCTTTCTTTCCCTCTCTACTTTTTTTCTCCCTTTGTCTTCATTTGTTCCTCATTTGCTCTCTCCCACTCTCATCTTTTGTCATTTTTCTTTATTTCTCTTCCAGTTCTCTCGTTCCCCTTGTCTTTGTTGCCCTCTTTTTCTCTCTCATTCTAACAACATCCACAGATTCCCTCTTTCTTTCTATTTTTCCTCTCTCCTCCATTTTCTCTTTTAGATTTTCTTGATTTTCTGCATGTTGTCGTCTCTCATTCCACTAGTTAAGGTGAAAACATGTGACCTCTGATTACCATAAAGACACTCGCTGCATTTTTTCAACCTGCCCTTAATCCAACATCATTGTAGGAGAACACTAAGCACCAGTTCTGTTAACTAACAGATTCCTGCACTGGCTAGCACTGTTTCAGGGAGTGATGGGGGAGAGAAAAGGACTTCCTACTCGGAGACCTGCTTCTTTTACACCAGAAATCGAATTTGTGATCTCCCTGTAAGGTCAAAACTTGCCAGAAAGTAGGTGGCAATGCCTGAATCATGTACATGCTGTGAGGTCACAAGGACCTCTTCCATCTCTGTCGAAGGGAGTGTTAACCTTCTCTCCTTTCATACGACACCTCTCTTATTCCCTCTCTCTGCTCCGTCTCTCTCTCTCTCTCTCTCTGATTCTGTCTGACTCTTTCCTTGTCTGACTCTCTTTCTTTCTCACTCTCTCTCTGTTCCCTTTGCTTTTCTGTCCCACTCTCTATCTCTCTCTCCCTGTCTCAGTCTCTCACTCCGTCTCTTTATATCTCCCCTTGGTTCACTTACAAGGAAATTATTCCTCATTTATCATTTTTTTCATATCTTCCATTCTCTGTTCTCTGTTATCCTCTCTCAACAGCACATGCATCCACACACAGACATGGTCCATGCAACAGCCAAACCCATCGTGTTTCCCCCCCCCACACACACACACACGCTCTTTGCTGCATAATGTGTTGACAGGCTGTGGCCCTGCGAGAGCAGAAGGCAAGAGCTCCTCCGGCTTTTCCAGCACACAGCGCCTCCACCTTCACCCCTCAACCCTCTGTCCTTCCCCTCTCCCCCCCACCTCTCCCCTCTCCCGTTGGGTCCACGCATAAAGATTAGCTACAACCCCAACTTCAAGCTTACACGCCCTCTCGGCAGAGAAGCCACACTCTCAAGCTCTTTTCCGTCACAACTGGTGCCCATAATTAAATCACCAGCGTGCTATTAACTCGCCCTTAATTTGATTTAAAGATTACGAAGTGATACCTCGAGAATATTTTCATGCTCCATTTCAATTCGAATGAGCTTCACGCTAATTTTACAATGTCTCGGTTTTGCTAATCACACTGGCTCCAATGCTAGCCGAGTGAAAAGATGCAGTAAGTGTCCCGGTGAAGACCTTGTTTAAAAACATTAGCTACAAAAACCCCTGCTTATTGCCTTCAGTTTTCATTTCCTGTAGTATGATGTATTTTTCAGAGATTGATAACCATGCCTGCTTAAAAAGATGGGCAGAAAAAAAAGTCTTCTATAGCATATAGTCTTTCAGAAGCTCCCGGCGTAATCTGAAATGGAAGAGTCTACCAAGGTCACATTTTGCACTAGAAATTTTATAAACCAGTAATATCATAGCATGTTTTTTCTTCCCCTGATACCACCCCACCTCTCAAATGAAAACATCATTCTTCACTACTTTCAGTGTGTGTGTGTGTGTGTTTGTGTGTGTGTGTGTGTGTGCATGAGCTGAGTCTTTAAGAAAGATATTTATCAGGGCATGTGTATATTTTAACATTGCTATAATTGTGTTATTGGCATCACAGTGAAGTTACAGGGACTGAAAGCTATTAGTTTTGGTATTGTGTATTACAATGCCCAATGTCTTTCCCTCCCAAACAGTCAGAGGTGCCGCAAAGTTAAACTAGGTGTGGATCTGTATCTAGTAGAATGTCATTGCTCCTTAAATCCAGCATTTCAGGTATACCCCACCTGCACTAAAACTTGCTGTCATACACCTGTCATCTACCATAAAAGAGACACTTTGACATTACCACTTTTTTAGATATAACCATAAATGTAAAATGCAATATAACTAAGTGCAGCTATATTTGAGTACATGCATATTGCAGACCCAGTTAAATTTGTTTGACTTTTTAATCATGTTCCAGATGTAGGCATTAGGAGTCTAGCCCAAGGCACCCTTGAATCATGCTGCAGTGACACCCATTACTCTGCAACATCTGCCACAACAGATGTAGCTTTTAAAACAACCACTGCTTTAGTAGTTGGTTTCATTGCCATTTATCTTCATGTTCTTCAAGGCAGAGGCATGCACAAAGGATTACGAGAGACAGAAGGATCCTGCGGTTGGTAGCTTGAAGATTGTGTGAATATGGGACCAATGACGTAATGGTCTACAAAGGGCGCCCGCCTACACTCCAGGCATCATTCTGTAAGATTCTGAATTCTGAAAGGGCTGAGTGTGAAGTTAGTGAGACAATTAATTAGTTTCTCTTCGCCACTCTCAAAAAAGCCTCTCAGGCGTTCAAAAGAAATAGTGAGAGAGAAGATCTCCCCAGCACGCACTCAAAGAGTGTGTGTTCCTTTTTTTTAATCAAGTAGTGAGGAGCATTGAGGGAAAAAGTGGTTCAATTTGGGAAGGAGTTGAAGTCCCCCACCCATCCACCCTCGAGTACCCTCTCTTCCAGAGAATGGACGCCCTTCTCAACGTGACCAAGATCTAATTACATTACTAGCCTAATCGCTAGTGTAGATTGAGAGGCTCTGGCGTTTACGATGAAGAGCTTTCTTTTCTGTTGCCCTCACGCTCTGAAAATTGCCCCATGCGGTTCTTGAGGAACACACACATACACACACACACACACACATGCACACAAAAGGACAGGGTAAGACAGGAGGAGGGGGGATGGACGGAAGCCACAAAGCTTTTCCAAGCCAGTGCGCCTCAACACTAATCTCTCGTTCCCTCTCTTGCCCACGCTCCTCACACACACACACACACACACTCACACACACATCAGCATGACATCTTGTCTAGCCTCGTGAGAACACCTCTCTGCCTCACACACACATACACACACACACACACACCTTAAAGGCTGCATAATGACAAAATCTGTCATATTCGCCACCACAATGACGGGAATCTAGTCCAATTTCGCCTCATTGTTATATTGTTACATTAAGACCCTCAAGCTGGGTTGATGTGTTCTATAAGCTATTTGCATAGAGGCTATTCAGCATGTCAGTCTGGGGGGTCCTTCACTGCCATATTTGTATTCAGGACAGCGAAGGGCTGTGTTCTGTATGGTCTGAGCTAGTTTCAAATACAGTAAAGTGCTCCTCTGCCAAGTTCTGGAAATGAAGAAAAACCTCCCAAGAAAACGGTTATCTCGGCCCTTAGAATGAAAGAGGATCCAAGGACAGAGCCTCTGATCTTCAGCCTAACAGAGCCTGAGGGTGTCGGGCCCCTTCCAAAGCCTCAGTCCCTGATCGAAATCTCAGAGGAGATGCAAACCCGGACGCTTTATTAGCTCTCGCTTCAAAAAGTTGCCTGAAGATCACAGAGGAGTTGAATGGACATGTGTTCTTGCCGATAGTAGATTAAAGATAATTCATGAAGGTGAATGCATGAAAGAGATTACAGCCCCTGTGATGTTAGCTGAAGAGTTTCAGAAAGCACTCCAGCACAGTCCATTTAACTGAAGAAGTCATCACATGTACCTAGAAAAAAAATCATTTCAAAGGTAAGCTCATTCCATTTTCCCCAGCCTACTGCACAATTTCCCTACAATCCATTTACAGAATTAAGTCAAAGCAAGATAAACACGGGGAGGGTGGGGGTGGTGGGGTGGGGTAAAGCCCATTTAGCTAACCATAATCCAGTTGTTTTAACCACAATAAACAATCTTTTACTTTCCCTAATTACGGGCTGGAACATGTGCATGAAAGCTTTCCGCTAAGCGTTTGATGTTTATGCCTGACCCCATTTAGTGCAGGACAGACCATGACAAAATCATGAGCCTTTTAGCGCAGTGACAATAGGATTTTTTCAATTAAATTATTACCCTGGCTAATCCTTAATCATTCCTATTTGTTTTTTTGTGTTGTTTTTTTTTTCCAAGGCTGATTTATTTAATTTGTAGATTAGCCATTACAGCACTTCATTATTCCAGATCAGGTTTAAAAGCTTATTTAATTAAGGATTTTGTCATTAAAAATGTCTCTGATGTTTTTTTTCTACCTGAATGAAAAGATCATTATCTGACTAATGGATGTGAAGGACAGCTGATGCCTTATTAAAGCTAAACCTTATCAAGCCATTGCTTTGAAAATCAGGCAGCTCTCGACAGTAGAAAAGCCCTTTTACTCTCGTTTCATATCCCCTGTGCAACCAGCCTTCTGAAAAATGTTTTTGTACAAAACATGCAATACTACGGGCGAAGAAATGACTTCTCAGTCATAGGACGGGGCAATATGACTTTATATTTATGATATTGTGCACAACATTATCCTTTTTATGGGTTAATCATGATAGGATTGATACATCAGAACACTGACCAATGGCGTGCTTCATTAACACAGAGAATTAGCCTGATTTCATCAGAGTAGGAGAATGCATGAAATGCTCAATAAAAACCTTTGTACTAATTATCCATAGTCAATAGACTATTTTGTTTCCTCCCCATGCTCCAAATAATCTCTGATTTACAGATTATACAGATTATAATTACAGATTTACAATCCATAAAAAATTGCACCACATCGTAGGTTTAGCTGTTTCAATATGGTTCTTTCCTTTGTAAGTACAGGAACAGCTACACATCCACAGTATTGACTTCTCTTCTCACAGTGGAAGAATGTACAGAAACATCTGTGGATTTCTTCAGATCTGAAGCATAAAAGGGGGTTTGATTTTCTCCTCTCTCTCAAAGATGAGAGTTTTAAGTGCTTGATGTGATAGTTCACTTTTGGTCATCTTCAAGGTCTTGCGTGGTTGTTATGAGTCCCACTTTCTCTTTCATGTATTATCTTCTATCTAGTCTTTTCCGAAGTGGTCCTGTTATTCATTTTAGATACACATGAGAAAGAAAGGCCTGTTTGGGTTGGAATGAAGAGGTTTGTAGGATTGGTAGTGACTCTTTGATGGGGAAAATAATGCCTTTGTGTAACTGGTTGATTTTGGATTAGAAGGATTAAAGAGTCAGAAGGTCCACCAAAGGTAAAGACGCATTAAATATTGACTGATTTGGTGTTTTTTTGTAACTATTTGCCAAACATCCAGATGATAAAAATGGTCTGCAATGAAAAGTCAGACTAATGGATGTAAAGGACAGCTGATTAACCCTATTAACCCTAAACGTTTGCCTTTGTGGAAGGCAAATCAGGCAGCTCTCAATGGTAGAAACGTCGCTTTTACTGTCATTTTATATCACATTTCATATCACGGGCGGTCTCGGACTTTTGAACAGCACTATACATGCTGCTCTGGTGCTATAAAGCAATGTGGTTTTTAAGGTGAGAACTCATGGTGTGAAGAAAATGTCAACCCCACACCTTCACCGGCACATGCTCAATGACATTCATGATGCAGCCTGCCAGCCAGGCTGTATCACCATTTCCACTGTTTCAAGAAGTCAGTACTAGGCGTTAGAAACCCCCCGCAGGCTCTCTCTCTTTCTCCCTCACTCTCTCTTTCTCTCTTTCTCTTACTCACTCTCTCTTTCTGCCTGTCTCTCTCTCTCTTTCTCTCTCTCTGGTGGATCTAAACCATCCGCATCACCTCCAGCTGACTGAGCCAGTTTTGCTACAGCTTTGTGATGGATTGATTTTTGCCCGGTGTCTTGACACAGGTGTGAAAGTTGTACCTCTCCACCCCCACCAGCAGAATGCGGCTGTCCTGCAATGCCACAGGCCCCGGGATGCTCGGGTTGGGATTTTGTGAGCTCTGCTGTTAGAATGATGAGCTTGGTGGCTCACTAAATCTGTGCTTTGCCATTCTGCTTTCAACAGACTGCTTCATCCAAATCACTTTGCAACGATCACACCTGCTGTGCAGACACTTCCCAGCACAGCGCGGCAGCCGCACAAAGCCTGCCCAAACATCAGTTTGGTTGCAGACAACATTCGCCAATGATCGAGGGCCCCTAAGAGAACAGGTTAACAATGAAAGAAGCCTTCTGCTCCTCATGCACTGCGCCTCCAGCCTGCCTGGACCACTGCTTTCCTTGGACGTGCTACAAAGAGGCTGCAGCAGCATCATCCGTTGTTATGGCAGGAGGGGGAGCCTCCAGGGACTCTTGCAAGACGGAATAGCCACCGCTGGCCCGCGGAGGGGATTTATGCCACATTCCTCTGAGCAAAAGGGAAGCGGTGAGCCAGGGAAGACAAACAGAGCTGTCGACCAAAGCCGGTGGCCAGTGAGCCCTTAGGGGCAAGAAGGTATTAGGGATGAAAGAGTGTATGTGGACAACAAAGATGAAGAGAATGGGAGTCCTCTTTTGTGCGAGGGGGCATTAATCAACCAACAGAAACAACTCAGGGAGAAAAAGGTTTAAATGTGCATTATGTCGAAGGCTTCTAGAGAAGATCTGTGATTTGATTTATATTCACTAGAGAGGGTCTTTAATTCACAGCACTAGAGGTGGGAATATAAATAAGGCGGTGGGGTATTTAAGGTTCTCTCAATGCTATGTGGAAAAAAACATGATTCAGTAGGTTAGCCCACCCCAGGGACAAGAACATGATGGAGAGGGAAAGCTTGTCTGTTCTGAACCCTGTTGACCTACTACTGGAGGGCTGAGCTTTCAGCTGACCACTGACCAAGGAAAGACTTTTGACCCCTGTTCACTCCAAGGGGATACAACCACACACTGCTCATGAAAACAACTCAGAAAACCCTATTATGTATCCATAATGTGTTAGAAACAGACAAATTCTTACATTTACTCACACAAACAACCCATGAATCAATAACTGAAAGGGTGCTGTGGTGGAGGTTAGCAGCATTTCAGCCATTTTTACCAGTAAACAGCTTACAGAGATAACATAGCTAGAATAGAATAGTCTCTTCACTCTGGCCCTAGAGTCCCACTGTTCTGCATATTTTGAGTTTTTCCTGCACCCAACTCATCCAATCCAAAGAATCAGTTAATTAAAATTAATTCCACCATTTTTTTTCAAACTCCACTGAAATGGCTTGGTGTGAAATAGGACAGTGTAGGGAAAATGATCAACGTGAAAATTAGTTTTTGATGTAATGTTGAAGGTAAAATACGGGTAGATCTGAAGGAACACGTCTTCTTTGGAGAATATTATCTCAGAACTATGGTAAGACGTCTCATACACCAGACGGCATATTCATAATCACGTCAAGATGTCGCTTTTAAATGCTGTAGATGTCAGGTTCTTACTGCTGTGAACAATACTGACTCTGAGACAGACCTTTCACACCAAACCCCTCTGAAAGACGTTGTTTACATTGTCATTGTTTAATTATAGAGAAATTAAAGAAAAACGAAATTACCCTTTAATGAGCCCCTACTGACTGGGTGTGCTGGAACAAGGAACGCATTAAAATGAGAAGGGCAAGGAGCCTCAGGCTATACTCGCATAACATATTAACCTGATCAGATTATTTAATCATTACAAACTATTTTGATCTGACTAGAATGATCTGCCATTAATGTGCCCTCATCTGATGTGAGCTATAAACTCAGAGAGTCTTCTGTGTGAAAATGAAACTGCAGTGGATGGAAGCTCGGAGACAAAGAGCTGTCTTTCACGAAGGCCATAGCTTGCTCGCTACTGCCATCTATCGGCATTGTAGGGGAGCACATGCAGTTTAGGAGACTCATCTCATGAGTTCTGACGTCTTCATTCAAGCTTTAGCGGACTAAAACCAGGGGCGTCGCTAGACCCCTTTCCCTGGGGCACATGCCCTACTATTTATGTACTGTGCCCCGGTAAAAGTTCACGTTAATAATCTGACACAAAACACTTATTTTGTCGTGCCGTGATTTAGATTGATAGTTTCGACAAATGCGTGCGAGTAGATTTAACCACAAACACGAGCAACACTATCCGCACATTCAGGTATGCTATTTCTGACACAAAACATGTTGAGAACGTTCCTATATCTTTATTTAATTAATAAATCCGTACATTTTTACGTTTACTGGTAGTTGTGAGAGGAGTGTGAGAGTGGCAATAATAAACTAAGCAAGGCGAGCTGGTATATCACAAGCCACAGCTCATTTCATATGCAGCGGGCTTTCGAAAATAATTATATGGCTAGAGGCGGGGGAGAAGCTTTATGTCTGCCAAGACCCGTGACTAAAACCTAGATTGTGTCTGAATAATTGAATCCTTTCCTTCCACGTTCGTTAATTTTGACAAAATACATACAATATATGGACAAAAATATTGGGACACACCTGCATTTCACTGTTGGGCCAGGCCAAGACATTCTGGACGACACCATGCTTCCAACTTTGTGGGCACAGTTTGTAGAAGAACCTTTTTTATGACTGTCACAGAAGCTCCATAAAGACATGGCTGGATGAGATCGACGTGGAAGAACTTGTCTGACCCACACAGAACCCTGACCTCAACCCCATCCAACACCTTTTGGATAAACTAGAACAGAGATTGTGAGTAAGACTTTCCTGTCCCACATCAGTGTCTGACCTCATAAATGCTCTACAGAATTAATGGGCCCAAATTCCCACAGAAACTCTGCAAAATGTCGAAAGCATTCCAAGAAGTGTGGAAGCTGTTATAGCTGCCATGGGGAATCAACTCCATATTGAAGTCTATGGATTTGAATGCAGTGTCAAGTCCCTGTTGGTGTACATGTGAGGCATCACATAATGAGACCATGGGTTAAACATCAAGTAAAAACTGGACAAGCAGTTGGAAAAATAACCATAGTTAATGTCATAGGAGTGCACAGCACATGTATTCGTGTTCCTCCATGTATGTCCTCCAACTCTATTTCATCCTAAATATGGGTGGAGCTCTGAATACAGACAATGAAGGGTCCACCATGGCCATCGCTTGGTACTGGAGATGGCATACTTATGCTCGTGCATTTCCTGAGTGTTCCATCATATAGACCAGGGGTCACCAACATGGGTGCCCCCAAGGAACACATAAGTAGCCTGTAGACCTGTTCTAAAAATCTAACATTTAATTTTATCCTGTATCTATACTTCTTTAATGACAGTTCTGATGTTTTTGGATAAGTTTAGATAAACTGTTGTAGTGCATCAAACTCGTGGCCCTTCGTATGGCTCAGTACCTTTGACGTAGTTCTTAGTTTCAAAATATTTGGTGACCCCTATGTACTATAAATGATGCATACAGAGATCATGCAAGAAATGTGTGTGTGTTAGGGTTATATGAACAATCATAGGTATTGCAGTTGTAGAACTATGCAGAGCAACTGAGAAAATTTCAATATTAAAAAGACCCATTATAACACTTTTCTAGAATGAAAAAGGTTTGAACACAATCTCTCACTATATTAATTTACACTCTCACTATACATATATAGTCATATATAAGTATATTTATAGTCAAGTTTGGACATACCTTCTCTTGTTTTTCAATCAGATCAATGAAGAAATTGACCTTTGACCTTTAATGGAGTTTAATTAACAGGTTTTCTTTATCAAGAGTTCATTTGTGGAATTTCTTGCCTTCTTAAATTGTTTGGGATCCTCCGTTGTGATGGTGGGATTTGGTACACAGTTAGTGATCCTATTCACTATGGTTCAACCCCACATTATGATATAAACCACTTAACTCTGTAAAAAGAAATGCAGTCCATCATTACCTTATTACAAAACATATTCTGATATGTTTCTTTCTGTTTCTTTTTCTCTTTTTTTGTGAACTGCATATTTCCATGGGTTCCATTTAGTTTGTTTTCAATATTTATTTACAATGTATATATGTATATACATCTACAATGTGTATATGAGTATATATACAGGTTAGAGCGATTCTAGGGGCCCAGCACTGACATGGGGCCCTGATAGGGGTTAGTAATATTAACAATATGGCACCCCTGTATGTATATATATATATATTTATGTGTATGTGTATATACACACAAACACACACACGTGTACTATTGAAGGTAGTGAGTTTACAGTGTACAGTGTAAGTATGTTTCTCATGTAAAATCAAAGACACATTCTGTTAAGGTAATGTAGGGAGGGTGACAAGGTGTGTGGGGGGGGGGGTGTGGAAAAGATGCACACGCGGTTGCTTGTCACTCTGTGTTTCCATCACCTCCACCTTCAGGTGATGAAATGCAATATGTGCTGTGAAATTGGGTCAACACAACAGCTGAGGAGCCGCTGCATATGCTGTAGGAGGAAGACATTTGCATATTCATATGGCCAGAACGGGCCTTCAAAAGGACACATTTCTGCAGCTCTGCCTTCCTAACTCCACCTCATGCTGGCTGGGTTGTTACAATGTCGATTATGAAAGGCACATATTTGATTTCAGACACAGTAACAGAAACTCATCCTTATTTAATGTAGACCAGGCAGAATCAAACGTGCTCCAGCTCTATTGGGTGGCCATTTCCATCAAGTGATGGATGGAAATCATTGCTTTAAACAAGAGAAACTGAAATTCAGTCTTGGAGGGCTGGTGTCTAGTTTGGTAGCTCCCCTCCTCATGTTCGTATTAAACTTCCTAATTAACAGTTGAGTTAAGTCAGGTGAATTTAAGCTGGGAAATAACCAAACGATGCTGGAAACCAGCCCTCCAGTACCAGTCCTGGCTTTACAACCATTGGTTCAAAAAGGCTACCAGTTTCCTAGGTCCAATGGGAGCTGTGGACCAGTTTGTAAACCATCTGTGTTTAAAAGTTCCTCACACTTGATTGAACAATGGTTCTTTGACAAAAAAAAAACAGTTAAAATGTTGTTAGTTGCTATAGATTCCAATACTAGCCTAACAACATGGAGTTTTCAAAACAAAATGGATCCAAATAATGAATTAGTTAAAGGGATAGTTCACCCCAAAATGCAAATCTGATGTTTATTTGCTTACCCCCAGAGCATCCAAGTTGAAGGTGACTTTGTTTCCTCAGCAGAACACAAACGCAGATTATTAGCTTTAGCCGTAGCAGTCTGG
>JBBKCR010000080.1:14673615-14686612 GCA_037577295.1 Ladigesia roloffi | reverse complement strand
AAATTACGAGTCCTCCTCCTTCTACTGTTGTCCGAGACCGAGTCAAGACCGAGTCTTTGAAGGGTCGAGACTGAGACAAGACAGAGAAAGCAGAAAATGGTACTACAACACTAGTGTTGTGTGTGAAAAGACTATGTTACGGAATAGAGAGAATAGAATCTTTTCTAAGGCAAACCAGTTAAAAACTACCAGCTAACATCACGTGTCCCCCCACCAGGCTTGGTTCACTTTTGTTATTGATGGCTCACCACATTAAGTGTAGAGTCAAACTAGGCCTGGTTGCCTTGTACCATATCCGAGCACTACTGTTCCCCTTCCCTACTCGCATATCGATGTATTGTTGATGTAAAGACAGTCAATAGTAATGCCTCCATCACTTCCATTTTCAAAGCTCTTTAAACGTCCCCAATGAAATGTGTTGTTACATGAGACCATAGTGGTCAGGCTGATTCAGTTGTAGTAGCACGAGAAGCCCAGAGGAAATCTTGGCTTTATTTACTCTTGGATTTCTCATATTTTTTATATTACTGCTAGAAAGTAATTTATTACTAGTTTATTACAATCTCATTTGGTCTTTTGAAGTAATTTATATAAATGAAGGATAATGTGCCTGCTGGCTGATGCTCAGGTTGCGCTTAACGTTAGGAAGCTGAGCTTGTATCATCCCAGTGCACCATTTTGGCTTATTTGGAGTCGATTTGGATGCAGCCCTCTCACATGCCTTATAGATTTATCGATTATGTAATGCAGATTTGCTCATTTAAGAAGATTTTAACAAAGGGAGCGGACATTAAGGGAGGAATTTGCTGCTTTTCTTGCCAGGTACAATTCATATTCATCAACAAGGTAAACAGACGTGGTATTAATCCAAACATTCTCTAAGTGACTTGTTTGCCACCATGTTTGCTACATAATCAGAGTAAGTTCTATGCTTTAGTGATCACACTAAACGTGGACTGTGTCCAAGTCCTGTACCCGATCCCAACCCTTCAGACACTGGGGATCAAACCTGCTTTTGCAGATAGCTGAGGGTGCATCCTAAAATAGCATGGATTGGAGAAATATTGGGGATGTTTTTCTTAGAATCAGTAACAGAAAATATGACTGGCCCCAGTCTAGTAATATTTTCTGTTACTGATTCTAATTAAATGCTAAACTATGCTAAAATGTTACTTCATTTTTGTTGACTAATACAAGAACAGATGTTAGGGGATAGAAAAAAAGTGTTGGGACGCTGGTCCCTAGAGTTGAATGGCGTTATGTCCCAGAACCTTTATTAGTTAGGAGGCACTGTGTATCTAGAATGGTCAAAAGTATTGGGAAATTAAAGTGCCAGGGAGAGAGAAATCACACACACGCACAGACACACACACACACACACACACACACACACACACACACACATAGCATTTTGATAAGCAGCCTTTTCCATATCCATGCAAAAAAGAACTAATCCAAATTGTTCTGATTTGGTTGTGTAGACTGTATTTGTTCAGAAAAAAAATATAAAGGGAAGTTCAGCAATGCCTTTGCTATGGACATATGTTACAAGTTACATTTAAATGTGTAGATCATATTATATACCGCAATATGTACCGTCTTCGATCTCTGGTTCAATTTATATCTCAATCTGAATTTTATTTCATATTGCACAGCCGTAATAGGAACCATTATTTGACAGAGTGTTCTGAACTGCTTCTCTAAATGGACCACTGCAGTGTTCTGATTATTTCAGCCACTGGATGAAACCAGGCCTCTTTTCGCTTGACCATACCGATGGGACTTTGTTGTGTCCTTCCCAAGAGGTCTTCATACTATTATATAAGATTACAGAGTGGGAAATAAGGAGGAAGATGGGAGCGAGCTGAGCAGAAGATCCTGCTGACTCAGCGCTTCATTTTCATCAGACTTAGAGGCACTGTGTCAATGCGCTTATCTTTGGACCGCTTCACACCTCCGGTTTCACTTCCTTCTGTCAGGAAGTGAGTTGCAACAATTTATCGCAGGTGCTTTTTTTGTCCAAAATGACCATCTTAAAAAGTGAAGTCTACTGTAGTGGCAAAGATTAACCTCAGCTGGCGTGGAGTTGGGGTTTATTACAGCTGTGTCTTTGTATTTAGGAGAAACTGAAGGGGCCATTTGTGGAAAGTACTAATGATATCACTGTGTGAACATGTCCATGTTATTGAATCTTCTGCCTAAACCGGTGGGATGCTTGAGGGTGTGGTGTCTGGCTCAGCCAAAAAAAATCATGTGTTATCACCATTTTGCTGTGCTATTCAAATAAAATTGGACAATTATATAGTTCATTATGTAATGGTTAAGACATAATTAAGTTTACCTTTCCTAATCTGTATCCCCAAAATTTGCACCAATTTGTGCAGTCAACAAATTTAATTCATTTGAAAAATAACACATTTAGAATTTGCACAGAGTCCTTCCATTTCATTCAACTGTGAGTGAGAAAGAAATCAGATCAAATTCCACCATGCTTTTGTCACCGCTGTGGTAACTGAGTATTTTAAGAGATCATGACCAGTTTGAATCACTTGTATATAATTGCTAGGTCACTATTATCCATAGTTTAAACCAGAGCACACTCCAAATGGCTGATAACAAAGAGTGTTACAATTTGCTCTCTTTTGCTAATGCATTAAGATCATGAGGTTATATTTAGCTATACAGTGGCGATGGCTTTGAAAGCCTGCTGCACCCCACATGTATTTGTGCAGGATAGTAACTGGAGCTCACAAACAATCATGTTTCTCTGTATACAAACACAACAAGATATGAAATATATTTCCTTCTGTATATCTTTATACATATCTTTACTTTCTAGTATTGTTATCCTTTATATTTGTATTCTATTCCTCCAAAGTACATCGAATGACCTTTGTGTATGGTAATGGGATACTTGACTTGATTTGACATTGTCGCTTTGCAAATTTACCAGAATTTCCAAAGCACAACATGTCTCTTAAATGGTCTGCATAGATATAATGCTCTGGATAATGTCAGGGATACTCTTCTTTTCAGTAAATTAGCATGACTTGACAAAACTGGATTGTTCATGTTAAGTGCTGTCATTATAAACCCTAAAAAATGTAACTTGGACCAATCTTGAGGATTTTATTCTTACTTTATAGCTGAATTTACTAACTAGTAGTGTTGTTTTTGGCAGACTGTTTTAATTTTAGTTTTTGCATCAGGCTGTTATTTTAGTTTTTATTAGTCTTAGTCACGTCCAGGCTCTTTTTAGTCTAGTCAGGTTTTAGTCGACTTAAGGTCTGAGCATTTTAGTTTCATTTTAGTCAGAATGATCCATGACTATTTTCATCTAGTTTTAGTCGATAAAAACTGATGACATTTTAGTCTAGTTTTAGTCAATGAAATTTGTATTTTAGTCTTTTTTTTAATGGAACTACTTTGTAGAATAGACAAAATAAAAAATTTCAGTCAAGCCTATTTCACAACTCGATTAAGGATATCTGATTACCTTGTAGGCTCAAGAATACTGTACATCCATTCTAGACATGGAAGAAACTCTGATTTGAATTTACGACATTTGTTTTGCCAACTATGTTAGAAATTAGATGTACACACATAAAAATTTTAATAAAATAAATGAATAACATCTAATCACTAAAAAGTCCAAATACAATGTGAAAATATGTGTGTCTGCTGCCATAAAACACACATTTGTAAAAGTCTTCACCTTCAGTGTGTGGGCCTGAACTCACCTGAATGCTTTTTAGAAAAAAATCTTTATGTTTTTTACCTTTATGTTTTTCTGCCCTCCCTAGTGTACAGGACATAACATCTCATCTTGTTTTAGTCAACGAAAATGAAAAGACATTTTAGCAGAGTTTTTATCTTGTAAACCACATTTTGTCTTGTTCTTATTTGTCAAATAAACTACATTATTTATTTCGTTGCGTTATCCTCACATGACTAGCATTTACGTCGCGTCTCGTCTCGTTTATGTCACATGAAAAAATGTTAGTTGACGAAGATATTATGTCATAATATTCATTGACGAATAAAACACTACTAGCTAGTGAGGTAATTGGTGTAATTTAAGGGGATCTTGACCTGAGCCCATAGTAACATATTATCATTCAAAATAATGCATGCTGTAAGGTGTAGTGTGTTTGTGTGATTACACAGCAATGCAACATTTATTTGTAGTAGGTAAAAACTACTATAAAATTTAAAAAGAAATGTAGCAAATGCAGTCCAGCATTGTTTAAACGTTCTACTCCAAATGTGTATCAGTTATACATATATCTGATGCCATAAATGTTTTGGTAAATCGTTATTCCCATTTTTCCTGATTTGAACTCCCAGTAAACATCCGCACAAGTGTTTAGTTGTTCAGAATGGGCTTTTACTATACTATAAAATTTTTTTTATCTAGGTGTGGAAAATACATCAAAATTTGAAAAGAAAGTACAGCTTATAATTTCTTACTCTAAGTAGGAAGTGACATTGGGATCACTTAATCACATTTTCATTTGGAATGGGTGGGAGACCAAATCTGTGAGAAAAAGGCCTTCTGGAAGTCAAATATATGTCTCTGACTGTGAATATTGATAGCAGGATAACCAAGCCTCAGTCAATTGCTGATAGAAAGCAGCTGTGTTCAGTCTAGTAAAGGGGTTGACATTGAAATTGATGAATATGCTGCTACCCAAAAAACAACTGTTTCGCACTAAGGTACTATGAGAAATAACATAAGGAATTGAGTATTGTTTTAAAGGGTATTTTTAATAGAGTCTTGACATTTATGGTCTGAGCTGAAGGCCATGTTCTAATAAGGACCCTTAAGTGGTTCACAATGTCCAACAGTGTTGGACATTTTACAAGGTAGTAATTCATTAGCATGAGTGTTTGGAAATTTTAATTTAAGATAAGAATTTGCAGTTGTTTTTAGAAATACATTGCAGGGCAAAGACCTATTACTGGAGCAAAACTAGGTTATGAATCGGATGAAAAAAAAAACGGTTCATTAATCCATATTCTAGAAACTTTGCTGAGGATTTAGCGATTTAACCCTTAGAAGTTGTTACTTCTTTTTTGCTTTTTTATGGCTATTACATGTAATTCTATAATTACATTTTAAATAGCTTTTTATTGCCCTGAATGCCAATAATGTACTTTTTTTATACACCAGAGTCTTTTAAATGACCTGTGTAGCCAAAATATGTGCGTTAGAAAACAAATGTATAGTTAATGTTTGTCTATTTAAAATCGGTCAATCACAAAAGCAGTTCTAGGTTATGAAATATGGTTTGATTAAATAAAGGTCCAGTCAAATACAGTCCTGTATATTTTGGTAAGGATTTACAATAAGCTCAAGTAACAATGAGTAAACATTTATTAATGTGTGGGAATGTATTTTAAATACAATTTTAAATTAAGAAAAATAGCTACTGTATAATATTTGTTTATTGTTAAGTCAGGTTCAAGGGAATCTTTTAGTAAAGTGTTTTTAATAAGTATTTCTGCCTGTGTAAAAATGATATCATACTTAATATAAGTAATCTTATCTAAATGTATTATAAAACCTTAGGTTTTTTGTTTACTGAAAAGTTACATATAAAATTCAAATAAGTGTTTTACTAAAGGATATTATATTTTCCTTTTATAGCTACAGGCTGAGGAAAACAATGACAACGATTACAGATGCATTTCAGAAGTTTGACAAAAACTCACCTGAGGCAAGAAAACTGAACTGAGCTGTTACTGAAAACATATGTTTGGATCAAGTGCCAGTTTGTACCATTGAAAAATATTTTGTTTCATTAATACAAATGTTTAAGTTTATAAATAAGAACAGTGTGTTATTCAGTCATGTAATTACTGTTTTTTATTAATAAGAATAGCTTGTTGTTCAATTCACATTTTGTGTTTTGCTTTGGTACCGAAATTGGTACCGAGAACCGTGGATTTTCACTGGTATTGGTACCGAATGCGGAAATTTTGATACTGTGACAACACTAATCAGCTGTACTCAGAGGCAGGAGGTTTGAAAACTGCTGACCCATGTGAAAGTTGGGGATTACTTAATTGGTTACAAACTAGCAATTTAGCTAATCATACTAGATCTATACATGACCCATACTAGTCCTAACCCTTTGTTAATTATTAGTGATAATAAAAATATGTTGTAACTCACTCAGGGCACATTGAAACAATGATGTAAACTTTCATTTGAAATTTGGTGGTGGGAGATTTTAAAGTAGCCAAACCTGACACTGTGTATTTCTCCTTGCTGTTGATTATCTGTTGCACTTTCACGCTGTAGTTGAGAATTTTTTTCTTCTGAAGTTCAGAATTCTTTTTCTTCTTAAAACCCTTTGTTTTTATTACTGTAAATGAAATTTATTTATTACTGTATTTACTCTGTTTATAACAAAGAAAACGCCCTTGCGCAAATTACAGTGCAGTCTTTACAGGGGTAATCTTGGTATTTACATTCTAGCACTGTGGGAGTTCAGTGTGAACTGTACAGTACAAGGCTAAAGGCTAATTAGTTTTAAATGAAATTAAAATGTTTTTGGAGCATGTTTTCTGGGCATATTTAATGTTTACACTATAAAAACACATCACAGCAACGCGATTTTTCACTTTTTGTTGCTATTCTTGGAAAGTAATCCCTGTTATAAGCAGGGGCTTACTGTAGTTGCATCTGATTGATTGTTCTAACACACAGCAGTTGAAATGCCTCTAGTGTATTTTAATGTTTTAATGTAATACCTGTGTTTGACAGTGCTTTTTTAAGCAGGGATGTTTTAGACTGCTTAGACAATTTTTTTTAATTTTCAAGCAATGTTGTGAACATGTCCCTAGTGTCCTTTGCATAATGGCATCTAAGACTAGCACATAGCTAATTAATATTTTGGTGATGCTGATAGTTGCCAGGCCTTGGCACTCCAAAGCTTTTTTTTTTCAGTACCAAAACCTGGACTGGCTGTTTAAGGTTTTCCAGATGGAGGCTTTATGCAGCTCCACTCAGTTTTTTTTTCACCCCAAAAATGTTCCTCTTCCTAAATTGCAAAAGGCTCAAGTCTTTCCTCATTTTCTTCCAACCCAACCCCCTCCTCCTCGTCTCTGTTTTTGGTGTACTCACCCAACCCTCCTCCTCTCTCTTCCCAAATAATCTGCAGTCGGCACATGATCAGGGTTTTTCACTGCAACAGAAAGCACCCCCTCCTCTTGTGATGATAACAACACAACAATTTGCCGCGTGGCCTATATTTCTGACTGCAGTAATTGCGAGCTCTTGTCTCCCATTGGAAAAGCTCAGTCTCCGAGCGGGTTCGTTGAAATTCTGCCAGCCTGCTTTGATGTATGAAATATACATTTTCTTCTAATGACGTGAGGGTGCATCCTGAAATTACTCCCATACATCATGGAAGAAAATCCAAAGAATTTCCTCTCACGAGCAATATTTTGGGTCGCCCATATACAACCTGCACTAAGGGGCCAGAATAGTTCTATTGAACAGTGTTATAGAGGATCCATGTCTGGTTCACTAAAGAACCTTTTTTAGGGGAGGTTCCATATAGACGGTTTTAATAGAATGGGTTCATGGAGCTTTTTAAAGAACTGCAGCACCATTTTTGGAACCTAAAGTGGTTCTTCTATGGCCTTGATTGAAACTTCCATGAAATGTATTTGTAAAAGCTGATTTCAACAAATATAAACAGTCTAAAACCATTGTTTTTTATTGTTTTATTGTCTTTCAGACATTTTCATTTCTTTGTAGTTGCATGTGACACCATTTTTAATAGTGGTCATTACTATTAAATCTTTTTACATCCAATAACTTTGGTTGTGCATGACACAGGAACGCTAAACGAAGCATGATATCTGACACCTCCAGCATCAACACAAAACAGAACTTCCATATATTGGCCAGATGATGATAATTAACCATTCAGGTATGGATCCAGGGCAATTAGAGTTAACTTTTACTGTTGCCACTGAAACACTTTTTGCAACTTGGTCTAATATATTTATCTCTCAGCTTACAGCCTCTCCAGCGAAGCAGCAGCTCTAACCTCTTCCAATAATGCCCAGACTTGATCAAATGTCTCTGTGTTCTCTGGACCTGTCCCTGCGAGTGGAGAAATGTCTTAGTTTAGGTTTTTCCACTTTAGTGTGAGTGACTGAGGTCTTCAAAGATCCACTCGAGTCTGTGTCCTGCTGATAGAGTGATAGGCCACTCAGATGAAAGCTGCTCTGGGAAGAAGGTGTTTGGAATCGAAGTGCAGCCATAAATGCTGAGTATATAGACGCGGGTGTCTGAGGGTTTAGTGCAAACATCAACCCTGTGACTGGACCTGGACTTGTTTCTGGACCTCAAATGCTGTTTGGCTGCAACCTTTCTGCTCTGACTCATGAGGATGTGTTTCAGTACACCAGGGCAAGTGATACCATCTTACACTTAGGGTGAAATGTCTCAAGTTCGCTGTGAGCTTGTTGCAGGGATATTATGAGTGAATAGTATATAGAGTTTTTTGTTAGGAAATATAATATATTGTTATATTGCTCTGTTTAGTGCATTTTGGACCTAGAATTAAACTTGCTTATATATTGTAGAAATCACTCCAGGTTGTTTCTTTTTCTCTAGGAACGCATTATCTCATTGAAAAGGACTGGCTTAGGGACTCTGTTCTCCAAACATAAGCCCACAAGTCAGAATGTTTGTCATTTATTTTATTTCTTCATATCTTGACCCTGTTTTCATTAGTTATTTGGCTTCTAGGCAAGTGACCAGAGTTCTCATTCTTAGGCCATAACTATGGTGCAGAAAGGTGTATTTATAGTCTTGATAGGGAGCAGGGAGGGGAGATTGATTTAAAGAGTGTGGGGGGGAGGGAAACTCATTGCTGTATGCACAAAGGCAAGAGACTGTAATGGACATTGACAGAATAGTTCAAACAGCAGAAAGACGGATACGCATGCTTCTGGGGAAGGAGGACCCAGGTATGTAAAGGTGTTATGTTTAGATGAAGTTTATTTATTATGGAACATTAAGATGGTGGAAAAATGTGACAAATCAACTGGAGTGAATCTAACTTTGTAAATGAAGTTCTTAAATTTCTTGAGTACAAAAACATGCTGAAGTTCCAACCTTACATGGCCTTAAAGAAAGATAAATATTAAAGTTTACCTTGAGTATACTAAATCACTAAAAAAAGCCCCATAACATCATTCTTCATCTGGATGTGCAAACAGGTTTAAGGTTCTAAGAAAATTTAGGAGCATATATATTTTTTTCCTATTTACCCAAATTGGTCCATTTGCATTTGACACTAATCAGTAAGTGAGTTTACTGCTCTGGATCAGCAGAACTTGCATCTACAGATCTGTATCTTTTAATAAGATTTGAATTGTGAAAAGTGATGTGTATGTTTTCCTCAATGAAAATCCAAATATGTCCCATAATGATATTACTAAGCATCGCAACATTGATCAGTCAATTTTAAAAAATGAATGTACTGTAAATCGATTCCAGCCATTTAGCAATACCATGTCAATGGTGGGGATTTTAGTGAATGTCATATGAGTAGGACCTCTGTATTTTTGATCTAATATTCAACTGAAACATGTAAACGCCCTGCCTACTTTTAAATTAAGATTTCTCAGTTGAACATGTGATTCAAAGGAAACCCTTCTATTGTTATGTGGAGATTCTTTAAACCATTAAAATGTTCGTCCCACTTCCCTTTGACAGTGATTAAAGAAGCATCGTGTTCTGTTTTATCTGAGAAGAGCTCCTTTTGATACCTTTCTATTTAACCTTCATCTCCACTGTTTAACTGCAGTAGCCCATAAGCAATATTAAAAGGGCATTCTACTGATTTATTTGATTTTGAATGTATAAACGTAAAAAAATTCATTCAAAGTGGTTCTGTGTAACATGTACTAGTCTAGACGTATGGCACATATAGTCATACTCACACACACAGACACACACACAATGTATATATATTTATATGGACAGAACACAATCTTTATTCTCAAGCTAAAATCAAGACAGCAGACAGAACAATCAAATTAGCAAAGTTGAGATAATTCCTATATAAATATATAACATATATATATTAGTGCTGTCAAGCGATTACAATTTTTGATCTAATTAATTATATGGTGTGGCGATTAATTAATCTACTTAATCGCATGTAATCACACGTACATACAGACTGACAAGAAGCATATTTATTACCATTTATTATTGAATAAAAGCCTATAACGTAGGCTACAATGGTCATGACATCTTTATCACTGACTGAACCAAACCTATGAATTAGGTTACGTCATATGACAGTTGTACGTTTTGATAACCTACGTCTCCCAGCTTTCTCTCACACACTCCGCCCACAGCGCTGAGACTCCGCCCCTCTGGAGGTCTGGATGGAGAAAGCTAAACTCTACGGCTAATTCCAGCCCAATTCTCCCCCTCTCTCTCCTGCTGCCTCTAGCTCAACCAATACCTCTCCTACAGACACTACGACCACTGTCACACACTTTCCCTATGGGCAAAGTGTTGAAATAAACGTGTGTTTGTGCTTCATGTTTATTTTTGCCTTGCATGGCTTGCACCGGGAGACTCGCGAGCATCTTTTCCAAAAGGATAATATTCCCCTTCAGAGTCAGAATCTGCAAAAAACATTCACAAGTTAAATCGCTATGGGGGCAATGCTTTCTAATGCCCCCCTTGGCGCCGGCACTGGAAAGGAGTATCTATTCCCGAACGCGAGTCTGTCACGTGTAGTGGGGGGCGTGGTTTCCCGAATACAAAGTATTTGTCCGAATACGGTATTCAGAAATAACACTTTATTTGTGCCAATATTTTTTCCTATTTACCCAAATTGGTCCATTTGTATTTTATACTAATCAGTAAGTGAGTTTACTGCTCTGGATCAGCAGAACTTGCATCTACAGATCTGTATCTTTTAATAAGATTTGAAAAAAAGTGAGGTGTATGATTTTCCTCAATGAGAATCCACACTGACATATGATTGTCCCATAATGATATTACTAAGCATCCTAGATTTGTCAGTGGAACATGTGATTCAAAGAAAACCCTTTTACTGGAATCCTCTATGTTATGTGGAGATTCTTCAAACCCTTAAAATGTTCGTCCCACTTCCCATTTACAATGATTAAAGAAGCATCGTGTTCTGTTTTATCTGAGAAGAGCTCCTTTTGATACCTTTCTATTTAACCCCTTAAACACGAGGAGAACACACCCATTCATTAAAAGCAACAAATGGTAAATAGTCATCAGATGGAAAGGGCTTCTTAAACTGAATATTCCCGCTTTGATCTTTGAACCCAGAAGAAATTTCAGGACACACAATGAAGGAGGGGGGTACAGAGAGTGGACGAGTGAAAGAGCAACAAACAGCAGGGATATACCAGAGCAAACTGCTTTACACTGTAAATATGTGTTGAAATCAGATTTACTGATACACTAAAATTATGTTTTTAAGTGTAAAAAGTCAAAGTATCATGAGAAGGTTCCAAAAGGTTCCAAAAATGTTATTGTGGTTCTTTAAAAAGCTCCTGGAAACCCTGCTATTAAAAGATCCTTTAAGGATCCAATCATGAAAACGCTCTAGTGAAAGGTGCTTTAATACCTCTATGCCGTTGCTTTAAACCATAATATGGGCTACTAAGGGTTCTAAAGGTTGATGGAACTAAGAACTAAGCAAAGAACAAAGCAATCTTTTCTGTCACAACCATATTTGGAGAAAACCTGCCAGAGTCTGGTTCTACCGCGTAATCCTGAGACCCCCGTTCTTCTCATCACTCCCCACCTCTCGCTCTCATGCACCTACTTACGCCAGCAGTCTGACCTCATCCCTCCCTGTGGAGAGAGATAAGCTGGACGTCAGACTCAAGCCCCTCGTCTGCGGCGGTCCCGTTTGAAGTGTGCATGTATGTGACCCTGTGTGTGTGTGTGTGTGTGTCTTTGAATCAGGGGTCACAAGGTGTCAGAGAAATCCATAGCCCTATCTGTCAAAGAGAAGGGGAGAATCGATGTAAAAATATCTCCAGCAGTTTCGAACCAGCACCACTTAACTTAATAAGCCAAAGAAAGCAGCTGAGCTAGTGTACTTAATGAAGTAATGAAAAAAAAAATCAAATTAAAAGGCCCATATCCTCCATTGTTATCATTTTTATTTCTTCCTCTATGAATCTATTTTTATGATTATATGTTTTTACCTAAAAAATGATTGTACTATTTCCAGCCTCTGTTTATGTCTTAAAATTAAACTGGTCCTTTAAGACTGCCATGTGTAAATTATTTATTTTGAATTGGTTGCCTCATGTACCCTTTTAATGATCCTCAAACAGGGGGTGGAGCTAAATGGCTGTAGGCTGAATAGGCAGATTTATTAATATGCATTGGCTTTTTTTTAACGGGATGATGAAAACAGTGAATTTGAAGTGGACTGATATTTTGCAGCTAAATTTGCATATTTGCATTTAAATGATTTTCAATGCAAACTGTGTACGTGAATGGAATGTAAAACACAGATTATTGCTGTGTTAATCTAGTTCATTCATTTTAAAGCAGTCTGATTTTTGGCGCACAAATGGCACACATAAAACTTTGAACCCTTTTAACAACGAACGACAAAGTAGCATGAATCTTCCTCCCCTTTCTAAGAGGTTCTAAATTTGTGGCTGCTGAGGCGGTGTCAGGAGATAAAGCAGCTGATGTAATGTCTTCGTCTTGCTCCGCTCTCTGCCACATGGAGAACATCTTGGGTTTTCGGATGAACAGCAGGTGTCGGAACAAAATGTTTCAATAGATCTTTTTTTTACTGTGTGTTTTTGTTTGTAAAACCACAAAATATCATAATAAATAGTGATGGGGACGAGCCCGTCTATGCCGTGACCGAGTCAAGACCGAGTCTTTGAAGGGTCGAGACCAAGTCGAGACCGAGACCATTGGTTTTCAAATGCAGTCGAG
>JBBKCR010000080.1:14659775-14672029 GCA_037577295.1 Ladigesia roloffi | reverse complement strand
CTCGAGGACTCGGTCTGAAATTACGAGTCCTCCTCCTTCTACTGCTGTCCGAGACCGAGTCAAGACTGAGTCTTTGATGGGTCGAGACTGAGACGAGACCGAGACCGGTCTCGAGTACTATAACACTAATAATAATGAATCTAAATATAAAGGCAGTGAGGTTATTAATATGTCAGGTAGTATACCATAGAACAGAAGACTGCTGTACAGTTTAGGTCCTGACATCTCTTTGTGCTGTGACCTCACATCTTCAAAAATGGCAACAACAAGAATTTTAATTTTAATTTTAATTTTAGTTTTCCTAGACCTTTAGAACTTTGGGCCACTGTAGGTATTCGCCTCTTCATCATGACTTTTTAACAGAGTAACTTCATAACTCTTCCCAACATTATTTACAAAAGAATATTGTTATACATTTTTAAAAGGTGTGAATATTTCATGGCGTTTGGACTGATATAAAGGCTTGTCACAAGTAATTGCACTCCTTTTATAATAAATGTCTTCGTGGTTATTCTTCTTTAGATTTGTCCCGTCCGCAGTGGTGAGTCAGCAGTATTCAGAGGCTTTAATACATATTTTTTTAATAATACTGGTACCATTTGAGAACAAATAGGTGATTTTGGGTAGATCTTCTAGAAATCCTTCTCAAAAGCACACACGTCTGTGTAATCCACTCTCGTCAAAATCCTATTCAGAAAGAATCCAGTGGGATTTGAAGCTGCTGGCTTTGTTAAATTAGCATGCGTGAAGAAATTTAGCGATGAAATGGCTGATTTTTACGTTGTGCAATTCTTCTGAGAATACACACTGGCAGTTGCTTAAAGTGTAGCACCACTGTGTAGCTGCGTGAGAGTGTGTGTGTGTGTGTGTGCGTTTATTTGTTGTCCCTTAATCCTCTAACTGCACCTGGTTTGCTCACTCAAGTCCACAGTATTCTGTCAGTTTTGCATTAAGCGTAATCCTCAGATAAGCTTTTTTTTTCTCGCAGACTTGATCGTACCCATCCCTCATCCTTATTTGGTGCCATTTTTTTCAATCTGCACAATCAGTTGGAATATCTGATTGTATTGGATTGTATCGGATTGTGAGGGGGCATTTTAGTCCCTATTGCTGGTTGTTCCAGGGTGCCAATTCTTACGTCATAACACATCAGGGATTCGAGCGGCTCATGCCATGAGATTTTAAGATTTAAGCACATGAGTCTAAAAGGATAATGTTTTTTGTTGTTGCTCTTATTGCATGTTATTCAATAGGTAAAATGAGATGACAGTGCAATAAACTGTTTTTTCCCAGCTGAGGTATGCCTGATGGAGAACTATCTAGAGTCCTGGAGGGCCGGTGTCCTGCACAATTTGATGGTAGTTCTCCTCAAACACATTCACTAAACCTGACAATTAACTGGCAAATTAAATCAGGTGATTCTGAGGAGGGAAATCACCAAAACCTGCTGGACTACGGACCTCCAGGACCGGATTTGTTAAGTGTGCACTGTGAAGAGCTGCACAGTACAGGGTTTCTCATCATAATTGCTGCTTCTCAGATGGCTTTAGTGACCATTTAACACAGGCTTCACACAGGGCTCTGACACTTGAATCATATTCTGCATCCATTTTTGCACATGAAGCGATTTCTAGCAGCGCTGTAAGTGTGTTAAGAGCCGCACGCCGACCGCTGGACACGGCGGAAGGTGGAATGGTCCAGAACCACATGGGATGCTTCTTTGCTATTTACAGTTAGTGTAACATGTCTTGAGGACATTGGACACACGCAAGTGAAGGTCGCTGATGCTGAAAATAGCGCTCAAGTCCCTCAGGTAGCTACAGCTAGTCCGAGATGAACTACTGGTATAGTCCTGCACTGCTGACAAAAGAGAATGAAAACAGGCCCTGTCTTCCTCACTTTGAGATCCAGAACTGATGTTATTTTGACAAAATATAAAGAGGGATATTCTATATTGGCTCCTGTGTACAATGAGTCATATTCAGTGATTTGGGTTTGATCTATCATTTACAAATGGAGAAGCTAAATTGGAAATCATATGCTGTGTGCACACTTTTTTAGTTCCTAGGACAATATTTTATATAGTTTTTCATTGTTTATGAATTTCAGTTGTCAAAGAGGTTGAATACTCATGGCTAGGAAATGTATGTCAAATAAAAGGATAGAATATAAAGGTGTCTGTGTGGTTAGAATATGGGAAAATGCATGTCAATTAAAATAGAAAATTGCAATTTATCCTGCAAAATAAATTTGCTTTGATTGCTCTTGACCAATCAGCGCAAATCACTATTCAGCTTGAACACTGTGTGTTCAAAACTTTCTAGACCTACTCATTCAGCATAGTTTATAAACTCAAGGCTATTAATGGAGTGTTTGACTCCACTTTGCCGCAGTAATAGACTCTAATCTTAGGAGAAAGCTTTACAGTAGATGTTGGAACATTGCAGTTTGCATTTTATTGCATTCAGAAATAAAAGCATTAGTGAGGTCAGGTATATTGGATGTATATCGGACCTTTTTTGCAGCTCACTAAGTTCCACAAGTCCAGTGCTGGCACATTAAGCCCCTAGCCAAGGGTGTAGAATTGGGTAGAGATGGTAGAGAACATATCCCTACAATATCCAGTGACTACTGAATTGTTACTACCTATAATTTTAAGCAAAACATTCAAAACTTTTGTCAGTTTTCTGAACAGTTCTGTTTCTCTTCTGCAAGTCCCGCCTTCCTCACCCAATATTGTTACAGTATTGGACTGGCTGTGCTGTGTCTTATTTACATGTGATTGGCTGAAGCTCTATCTGGCTTTAAGAAGCTCAAACCTCAGCGCAGTATTACTGAGGAAGAAGATGAGAAAGGGGACAATTTTATACCAATGATACTGTGCTCGAACATATGGAACACATTGTAGTCAGTACAAAACTAGTGATTCACAGTGTACCAGTAGTCAGAATGTACCACGATACCCTGTCCTTGTATTTATTATGTGGATATAATTAACTGTTTTTTTATATTTAGATGGAAACACAAAATTGAGATCATTGGATTTAAAAGGGACCAGGGCCTTCCTAAAAATGTGAACTCCAAGTATCCAATCAGGGGACAAAATAAAATGTCTTGTGTTCTATGATTTCAGTACATTGGTATCATTTATGTAGATGACAGTACCGGCCTGTAGGTTTCTCCCATATGTACATTGTACATGTGCTTTTGGTGTCGATGTATGAAAGATGTGATTTTACTATGACTGGAGTTAAGTTACTGCTTTTATGTCCACATCAGTGTCAAAATCCAACCTCTATCTGACTAGAGAAACAGAGAATAGTTAATGATAGCCAAAAAGAAGTATATGACAGTTTCAATTCAAGGTATGGCACTGCAAAGTCACTTAATCTCCTCCTGTTAGAAGTATGGCACTCTATGTTAATATTTGGAGTACATTTATTCTTACTTTTACCATTCCTTAACATAGTCAGAACCAACAGAAGATGTCAAACCCAGTTTCTAAAAAAATTTTAGAATTTTATCCACCCATCTATCTGTCTGTCTATCCATAGGTCCGGTCATTTAAGTGTATCTCTTTTCCCTTTGACAGCAAACCCCACCGGTCCCAAGAGTCGCCTCCGCTGGCCCCAAAACTAAGTGCTCAGGAAAACTTGATCTTATGCGACAGTCACAAGCCGGGCATTTAGGAGCCAAATACCTGTTGCCAGATTTGAAGGACCTCTAGCTGACCTCCCTGAGGTAGTCCCGTATGCTGGCAAATGGAAATAGAAAAAATCACAATCAAACCCATCATAATAATATATAGGCCTTACTAGTTTGTAGTTGTAATTTTTGTGTCTCTTAAAAGCAAATATGGACAATTTTGTTCTTATTTTTGCCTCTAATTTACACACTCACCCATGCACCTCTTTCAAACTGTGCGGTGTTGGATGCTGGAGTGAGTGGGCAGAGCTCTGGATGATGTTCAGATGTGCAGATCAATGTCTGTTGGCCACAGGCCGGCCAGCATCCTGCCTCAGCAGACCAGTAATAGAATAAGCATCGACAGTCAGGCTGCATCCCTGGCACCGAGCCAGAGAGAACTGTATTAGCGATGGAGCGTGAGAAGGGGGGGGGGGCAAGAGAGGGAGAGAACAAGAAAATGATTCGATTACCCTCATGGCTAGTCAGGTTGAAGCAGTGTGACTACAGGTTCAGCCTGAAAGGTGTGCTTCTGTATTAATCACACTTTTGTGTGAGCTTCCTGTTATTGTCTGTTGGGCCAGTCCTCAAAGGCCGACGTTTCTCCACTGTTTGATTAAGGCATTAGCAGGCTTTGCTTTTCTCATTGCTCACACTTGACCTCGCACTTTTGACATCAAATGGGTACATAACATCCTCAAAATTCACATTCAGAGGGTTACAATATTGTAGAGCATTCAGTTTTGATCCTTTTCTTTTTGTACTCAACCTGTGCCAACATCCATTTGCCATTCCAGCAAATTTATTTATTTTTTCCTTAACTTTAAGGACCCCATTTACCAAAGTTTATTTTCCATCTGATGTCTATTACAGGTGTTGATGTACCATAAACTTATTATTTTTTCCCACTACAATAAAGAGAGCACACAGTTTTTTTTTACTGTGCCTTTAAGACTGATATGTGTATATGGTCTGTTGGGCTTGGGTGTCCTGTGTCATGCCTGATTCAAAAAGCAGTCCTGACTGAAATACTCCTTATAACTTCACTGTGAAAATATGGAAACACATTAAGCATATGGACAATTAATATCATGATTTGTATATAAAACTCATTTATCTATAAAACTCAACTCTAATTTCAGCATTAGAGCAAATAAAGAATTTCATTGTAAAGAGAAATGGGCTTTCTACTGTTCATATAATAATGAAGGTTTTGAACCCTTATAAACTGCTGTAGGCTAAATGGACAGATGGACAGATAGAATTCAATTCAGTGGTTACCAAAACATAGTTTTATTTTCACATCTGGACTGCATGTACTGAGAAGCGAATGATACATTGTTAAAAGTGTCCAGTGTACAGTGTTAACATCAATCTCTTATTTTGAAAATAAAATTAATTTTCATGTATGTGGGTTCCTTAATTTACACTTTATTCAGAGTAATACTGTGATACATTACGGGTTGCTGTGAGGCTGTACTCCGTAACCATGTACTGTAGAACGTACCAGAGCTATGACATTTTGTGCAGACTGACACTGCATGTCATTTGCAGGTATCTCAGGTGTTTCTTTTTGCGGTTCAGTTGAGGTGGTAATCTTGAGGGGGCAAAACTTTCTAACCTTGATAAGATTTTATAAAGTTTCACCACGTGTATTCTGTGCTTCTGTGCAAATTAAATGTTGACAGGTGTCATGCTAAGTGTTTTATGCTCACATCTGTTGGTTTAGTACTCAAAAGGTCGTCACTTTCCTATTTTTACTGTAGTGTTCACAAGCAATTTGTGCTTCAGTTGAAGTGTGGATCCTATACTTTCCTTACATCTAGATTTACTCACTTTTCCTCTAATGTTGTACACATGATTAGTTTGACTCTCCATATATATATATATCAGTCAATGACATAACACATAAATATTCTGTCCGGCTGCTTGTTTTTTAAGTTAAAAAAGTTTAAATGTACAAAACAATATTTTCTATATGTAGCATCTCTCCCATATATGTACTTACATCAACTTTTTAAAAATCAGGAGTTGTTTGTAATTGTTCTGTAGTTTAATGTCAAAATATCATGTGGTGTGACCAATAATAACAGTAACTAAGTTACATTCAAAATAAATTTAAATTTCTGTAACTAAAACATTAAAAACTGATTCAATAGGCTTAAGTTAATGATATATTTTAAATATTTTTGTGGGTTATATATATTTTACAGGAAAAATGAGTCGGTTAACTACATTTATTATGGCGACTGTGAGATTATATAGAGCTAATATAAGAGATCATAATTTACAAAATTCAATAGAAATTCAAAACACTTTATATTTCTGACAACTTGTAAAAAAAATTAAGTATTTTAAAAATGTATTCGTTTTGAGATAAATCTTGATCGCACCACATGACATATTTTTGGGGTATGATATGCCATTGACCCATATATATATATATATATATATGGGTCAATGGCATATCATACCCCAAAAATATGTCATGTGGTGCGATCAAGATTTATCTCAAAACGAATACATTTTTAAAATACTTAATTTTTTTTACAAGTTGTCAGAAATATAAAGTGTTTTGAATTTCTATTGAATTTTGTAAATTATGATCTCTTATATTAGCTCTATATAATCTCACAGTCGCCATAATAAATGTAGTTAACCGACTCATTTTTCCTGTAAAATATATATAACCCACAAAAATATTTAAAATATATCATTAACTTAAGCCTATTGAATCAGTTTTTAATGTTTTAGTTACAGAAATTTAAATTTATTTTGAATGTAACTTAGTTACTGTTATTATTGGTCACACCACATGATATTTTGACATTAAACTACAGAACAATTACAAACAACTCCTGATTTTTAAAAAGTTGATGTAAGTACATATATGGGAGAGATGCTACATATAGAAAATATTGTTTTGTACATTTAAACTTTTTTAACTTAAAAAACAAGCAGCCGGACAGAATATTTATGTGTTATGTCATTGACTGATATATATATATATGGAGAGTCAAACTAATCATGTGTACAACATTAGAGGAAAAGTGAGTAAATCTAGATGTAAGGAAAGTATAGGATCCACACTTCAACTGAAGCACAAATTGCTTGTGAACACTACAGTAAAAATAGGAAAGTGACGACCTTTTGAGTACTAAACCAACAGATGTGAGCATAAAACACTTAGCATGACACCTGTCAACATTTAATTTGCACAGAAGCACAGAATACACGTGGTGAAACTTTATAAAATCTTATCAAGGTTAGAAAGTTTTGCCCCCTCAAGATTACCACCTCAACTGAACCGCAAAAAGAAACACCTGAGATACCTGCAAATGACATGCAGTGTCAGTCTGCACAAAATGTCATAGCTCTGGTACGTTCTACAGTACATGGTTACGGAGTACAGCCTCACAGCAACCCGTAATGTATCACAGTATTACTCTGAATAAAGTGTAAATTAAGGAACCCACATACATGAAAATTAATTTTATTTTCAAAATAAGAGATTGATGTTAACACTGTACACTGGACACTTTTAACAATGTATCATTCGCTTCTCAGTACATGCAGTCCAGATGTGAAAATAAAACTATGTTTTGGTAACCACTGAATTGAATTCTATCTGTCCATCTGTCCATTTAGCCTACAGCAGTTTATAAGGGTTCAAAACCTTCATTATTATATGAACAGTAGAAAGCCCATTTCTCTTTACAATGAAATTCTTTATTTGCTCTAATGCTGAAATTAGAGTTGAGTTTTATAGATAAATGAGTTTTATATACAAATCATGATATTAATTGTCCATATGCTTAATGTGTTTCCATATTTTCACAGTGAAGTTATAAGGAGTATTTCAGTCAGGACTGCTTTTTGAATCAGGCATGACACAGGACACCCAAGCCCAACAGACCATATACACATATCAGTCTTAAAGGCACAGTAAAAAAAAACTGTGTGCTCTCTTTATTGTAGTGGGAAAAAATAATAAGTTTATGGTACATCAACACCTGTAATAGACATCAGATGGAAAATAAACTTTGGTAAATGGGGTCCTTAAAGTTAAGGAAAAAATAAATAAATTTGCTGGAATGGCAAATGGATGTTGGCACAGGTTGAGTACAAAAAGAAAAGGATCAAAACTGAATGCTCTACAATATTGTAACCCTCTGAATGTGAATTTTGAGGATGTTATGTACCCATTTGATGTCAAAAGTGCGAGGTCAAGTGTGAGCAATGAGAAAAGCAAAGCCTGCTAATGCCTTAATCAAACAGTGGAGAAACGTCGGCCTTTGAGGACTGGCCCAACAGACAATAACAGGAAGCTCACACAAAAGTGTGATTAATACAGAAGCACACCTTTCAGGCTGAACCTGTAGTCACACTGCTTCAACCTGACTAGCCATGAGGGTAATCGAATCATTTTCTTGTTCTCTCCCTCTCTTGCCCCCCCCCCCTTCTCACGCTCCATCGCTAATACAGTTCTCTCTGGCTCGGTGCCAGGGATGCAGCCTGACTGTCGATGCTTATTCTATTACTGGTCTGCTGAGGCAGGATGCTGGCCGGCCTGTGGCCAACAGACATTGATCTGCACATCTGAACATCATCCAGAGCTCTGCCCACTCACTCCAGCATCCAACACCGCACAGTTTGAAAGAGGTGCATGGGTGAGTGTGTAAATTAGAGGCAAAAATAAGAACAAAATTGTCCATATTTGCTTTTAAGAGACACAAAAATTACAACTACAAACTAGTAAGGCCTATATATTATTATGATGGGTTTGATTGTGATTTTTTCTATTTCCATTTGCCAGCATACGGGACTACCTCAGGGAGGTCAGCTAGAGGTCCTTCAAATCTGGCAACAGGTATTTGGCTCCTAAATGCCCGGCTTGTGACTGTCGCATAAGATCAAGTTTTCCTGAGCACTTAGTTTTGGGGCCAGCGGAGGCGACTCTTGGGACCGGTGGGGTTTGCTGTCAAAGGGAAAAGAGATACACTTAAATGACCGGACCTATGGATAGACAGACAGATAGATGGGTGGATAAAATTCTAAAATTTTTTTAGAAACTGGGTTTGACATCTTCTGTTGGTTCTGACTATGTTAAGGAATGGTAAAAGTAAGAATAAATGTACTCCAAATATTAACATAGAGTGCCATACTTCTAACAGGAGGAGATTAAGTGACTTTGCAGTGCCATACCTTGAATTGAAACTGTCATATACTTCTTTTTGGCTATCATTAACTATTCTCTGTTTCTCTAGTCAGATAGAGGTTGGATTTTGACACTGATGTGGACATAAAAGCAGTAACTTAACTCCAGTCATAGTAAAATCACATCTTTCATACATCGACACCAAAAGCACATGTACAATGTACATATGGGAGAAACCTACAGGCCGGTACTGTCATCTACATAAATGATACCAATGTACTGAAATCATAGAACACAAGACATTTTATTTTGTCCCCTGATTGGATACTTGGAGTTCACATTTTTAGGAAGGCCCTGGTCCCTTTTAAATCCAATGATCTCAATTTTGTGTTTCCATCTAAATATAAAAAAACAGTTAATTATATCCACATAATAAATACAAGGACAGGGTATCGTGGTACATTCTGACTACTGGTACACTGTGAATCACTAGTTTTGTACTGACTACAATGTGTTCCATATGTTCGAGCACAGTATCATTGGTATAAAATTGTCCCCTTTCTCATCTTCTTCCTCAGTAATACTGCGCTGAGGTTTGAGCTTCTTAAAGCCAGATAGAGCTTCAGCCAATCACATGTAAATAAGACACAGCACAGCCAGTCCAATACTGTAACAATATTGGGTGAGGAAGGCGGGACTTGCAGAAGAGAAACAGAACTGTTCAGAAAACTGACAAAAGTTTTGAATGTTTTGCTTAAAATTATAGGTAGTAACAATTCAGTAGTCACTGGATATTGTAGGGATATGTTCTCTACCATCTCTACCCAATTCTACACCCTTGGCTAGGGGCTTAATGTGCCAGCACTGGACTTGTGGAACTTAGTGAGCTGCAAAAAAGGTCCGATATACATCCAATATACCTGACCTCACTAATGCTTTTATTTCTGAATGCAATAAAATGCAAACTGCAATGTTCCAACATCTACTGTAAAGCTTTCTCCTAAGATTAGAGTCTATTACTGCGGCAAAGTGGAGTCAAACACTCCATTAATAGCCTTGAGTTTATAAACTATGCTGAATGAGTAGGTCTAGAAAGTTTTGAACACACAGTGTTCAAGCTGAATAGTGATTTGCGCTGATTGGTCAAGAGCAATCAAAGCAAATTTATTTTGCAGGATAAATTGCAATTTTCTATTTTAATTGACATGCATTTTCCCATATTCTAACCACACAGACACCTTTATATTCTATCCTTTTATTTGACATACATTTCCTAGCCATGAGTATTCAACCTCTTTGACAACTGAAATTCATAAACAATGAAAAACTATATAAAATATTGTCCTAGGAACTAAAAAAGTGTGCACACAGCATATGATTTCCAATTTAGCTTCTCCATTTGTAAATGATAGATCAAACCCAAATCACTGAATATGACTCATTGTACACAGGAGCCAATATAGAATATCCCTCTTTATATTTTGTCAAAATAACATCAGTTCTGGATCTCAAAGTGAGGAAGACAGGGCCTGTTTTCATTCTCTTTTGTCAGCAGTGCAGGACTATACCAGTAGTTCATCTCGGACTAGCTGTAGCTACCTGAGGGACTTGAGCGCTATTTTCAGCATCAGCGACCTTCACTTGCGTGTGTCCAATGTCCTCAAGACATGTTACACTAACTGTAAATAGCAAAGAAGCATCCCATGTGGTTCTGGACCATTCCACCTTCCGCCGTGTCCAGCGGTCGGCGTGCGGCTCTTAACACACTTACAGCGCTGCTAGAAATCGCTTCATGTGCAAAAATGGATGCAGAATATGATTCAAGTGTCAGAGCCCTGTGTGAAGCCTGTGTTAAATGGTCACTAAAGCCATCTGAGAAGCAGCAATTATGATGAGAAACCCTGTACTGTGCAGCTCTTCACAGTGCACACTTAACAAATCCGGTCCTGGAGGTCCGTAGTCCAGCAGGTTTTGGTGATTTCCCTCCTCAGAATCACCTGATTTAATTTGCCAGTTAATTGTCAGGTTTAGTGAATGTGTTTGAGGAGAACTACCATCAAATTGTGCAGGACACCGGCCCTCCAGGACTCTAGATAGTTCTCCATCAGGCATACCTCAGCTGGGAAAAAACAGTTTATTGCACTGTCATCTCATTTTACCTATTGAATAACATGCAATAAGAGCAACAACAAAAAACATTATCCTTTTAGACTCATGTGCTTAAATCTTAAAATCTCATGGCATGAGCCGCTCGAATCCCTGATGTGTTATGACGTAAGAATTGGCACCCTGGAACAACCAGCAATAGGGACTAAAATGCCCCCTCACAATCCGATACAATCCAATACAATCAGATATTCCAACTGATTGTGCAGATTGAAAAAAATGGCACCAAATAAGGATGAGGGATGGGTACGATCAAGTCTGCGAGAAAAAAAAAGCTTATCTGAGGATTACGCTTAATGCAAAACTGACAGAATACTGTGGACTTGAGTGAGCAAACCAGGTGCAGTTAGAGGATTAAGGGACAACAAATAAACGCACACACACACACACACACTCTCACGCAGCTACACAGTGGTGCTACACTTTAAGCAACTGCCAGTGTGTATTCTCAGAAGAATTGCACAACGTAAAAATCAGCCATTTCATCGCTAAATTTCTTCACGCATGCTAATTTAACAAAGCCAGCAGCTTCAAATCCCACTGGATTCTTTCTGAATAGGATTTTGACGAGAGTGGATTACACAGACGTGTGTGCTTTTGAGAAGGATTTCTAGAAGATCTACCCAAAATCACCTATTTGTTCTCAAATGGTACCAGTATTATTAAAAAAATATGTATTAAAGCCTCTGAATACTGCTGACTCACCACTGCGGACGGGACAAATCTAAAGAAGAATAACCACGAAGACATTTATTATAAAAGGAGTGCAATTACTTGTGACAAGCCTTTATATCAGTCCAAACGCCATGAAATATTCACACCTTTTAAAAATGTATAACAATATTCTTTTGTAAATAATGTTGGGAAGAGTTATGAAGTTACTCTGTTAAAAAGTCATGATGAAGAGGCGAATACCTACAGTGGCCCAAAGTTCTAAAGGTCTAGGAAAACTAAAATTAAAATTAAAATTAAAATTCTTGTTGTTGCCATTTTTGAAGATGTGAGGTCACAGCACAAAGAGATGTCAGGACCTAAACTGTACAGCAGTCTTCTGTTCTATGGTATACTACCTGACATATTAATAACCTCACTGCCTTTATATTTAGATTCATTATTATTAGTGTTATAGTACTCGAGACCGGTCTCGGTCTCGTCTCAGTCTCGACCCATCAAAGACTCAGTCTTGACTCGGTCTCGGACAGCAGTAGAAGGAGGAGGACTCGTAATTTCAGACCGAGTCCTCGAG
>JBBKCR010000080.1:14576901-14589667 GCA_037577295.1 Ladigesia roloffi | reverse complement strand
TTTTTGATAGGTTTATCATCTCTCTAGAGCATTGGGAAAGGGGTGTCCCCTTAAACCACGATACAACTGGTGTGACCATCTATACCACAAAAACCAGTATAGGTGTGTGTGTGTGTGTGTGTGTGTGTCTATGTGTGTTGGGGTGGTGGTAAGGTCAGGTTTTGAGGTGAGGATATTTTGGTTTTAAAAAGGAAAATGACAGTGGGATCTATATATATAATATAAATATATAATAAAATACGCAAATTTGGGCAGTTTGCTGTACAGATATTATTCCAACACAACACAATACAAAACATGCTTCACACACAACAGTATAACACAAACAATACACCACAATGTCTGGAATAAATGATTAGAAGTGGGAAAATAATGGCATTTCAGTGTTTAAAAGTTAAGATTGTAACATGGAAACTGTTTAAAAAGTCAATACCACTTGGAAAAATGATTATTAGTACCCAGCTCAAACTATTAGGGAGGGTAAGGGACCAGAATAATGGACTCTCCCGTTCTGATGATCCTGATTTCATACAGGCTGCCCCAGAAATCTTATAGCACATAGTGACCACTTTTTCAGACTAAGACAGTCAAGCCTGTAAATCACAGCAAATTAAATTAAACAGACTTAATAGAAAATGAAAGCTGGGAATTCTGTAACTTACATAAAGATTATTATATTGTTAAGATGAGATGGGCTAAAACTGATCACTGAGTCTCCTCACGTAGCTCCAGGGCTCCAAGATCATGCAGTCTCCGCCTCTGTGCTGATGTCACGTAGGTGAGACTCCAAATTCAGGTGCCTCTCAGCAGATGGGACATCCCAAGCGCTCCGATCAGCTGGACTTCACTGAAACTCGCCATCTTGTCATCATGGATATAATCCGCTTTCCTATGGTGTGAGGTATGAATTGCCAGTGCCAATATCTTGTTGAGGCAATAATAACTGCAAACCCTGCATGGGGGGTGGGGTACAATTTCTCATTAATGATAACATTCTATAGCTAGAGGCTGAGAAGTGTGGAATAAAACACAGGAGCGAAGGAAACATCAGAGTAACAGAGAATGTAGCCTTCATGAAGATTCTATTTTAGTCCGATATCAAAAGGAAGCGCTTCTGTTGTTTGTTTCTAAGGCTGGAGGAGCATTAAGAAGCCTCTATTGTGCAGCAGACAGAGCACCATTATACTGCACGAGGCTTCCTGCCCGAGTTATTTATGCTCAAAAGCTGAAGCGGACACCTCTGAAATTTTAATGGACTTACTGATCTAAATTTCTAAATATTTCCGCTCAAATATGAATAGAATCTCGGGATGGATGAGGACTCTTTCTCAAAATCTCCAGTCAACTCCAGTCAGTTGTTTGCTGTTCTTGCTTTTCTTGCATTCTGTATTAATCCTGTCTGGACTTGTGGTCTTGTGTTGTTCTGGTCTTGTGGTGCACCATGGTCCTGGAAGGTCCTGGAAGCATGTTGTTTCATTTCACTGGGTGATGGATGTATATGGATGAAAATGAGCCTTCTAAAATGTTTAGAAAACCAAAAATGTGCTCCAACAAATGGGCTTTTCTCCCAGTTGTGTTCTCCTACCTTTGTAATTCATCCTCAGCTTACACTGCAATATGCCTGTTTCTCCACAGGGGTCCTGATCCAGCAGAAACATCAGCATGAGTTGGGGAACTCTGTACACCCAGCTGGTTGGCGTGAACCGTCACTCCACCAGCCTTGGCAAGATCTGGCTCTCCGTCCTCTTCATCTTCCGGGTCACCATCCTGGTAGTGGCGGCTGAAACAGTCTGGGGTGACGAGCAGTCCGACTTTGTGTGCAACACCTTGCAGCCCGGCTGTGAGAACGTCTGCTATGACCACTTCTTTCCCGTCTCGCACGTGCGCCTCTGGAGCCTTCAGCTGATCTTTGCCTCCACACCTGCACTACTGGTGGCCATGTATGTGGCGTACCGTAACCACGAAGATAAGCGAGGCATCCTGCGAGGCGATAAAAAGTCAAGAGCCAAGCAACAAGAAGACATTGAGAGTCTCAAGGTAAGGAGGTTCCCCATCGCAGGCCCACTGTGGTGGGTCTATGCCTTGAGTCTGGTGTTTCGTCTACTTTTTGAGGTAGCCTTCGTATATGCCTTATACGCCATTTATGACGGTTTCTGGCTGCCCAGGCTGGTCCGCTGTGAGGTGTCACCCTGTCCCAATGAGGTCGACTGCTTCGTGTCTCGACCCACAGAGAAAACCGTCTTCACCGTGTTCATGGCAGCAGCCTCTGGAGCCTGCATGGTGCTGAATGTTGCTGAGTTAGCTTACCTGGTCGCTAAAGCTGTAACCCAGTGCCCAAGGATGAACCGTGCAAACTTCCCAGCCAAAGACAAAGGCAAACTGCAAAACAAAAAGAATGAGATACTACTGACCTCTTCATCTTCAGTGGCGTCCACTTGTAAGGCAGTGTGACACGTCTTTAGTTTTTTGGGTTCTTTTTTTGTTCACCATGCACACACACCACTTACCATTGCTCAGTTTCAGCAACTTTTTTCAAGTGTTCCTGAGACCTTGTCCCAGAGGCTTCAGTGACATCTAGTGGCAAAGATCACAAAACTGAACTGATCTGCTGCATTCCATGAAAATTTGTTTCATGTGGTCCACATCTAACTAGGAACCATTTTCAAAAGCAATAAAAAAGTTTGAAGATCATATTCAAGATGTTTTGGGCATGATATTGCTGACGATGGTGGTTGTCACAAGTGTACCCTGATCAATGATACTGACACTAAACCCAACTGTGAAAACAAAAACAAAAAAATCAACTGTGTGGTGTGTGAAGGCGTACATGTAATTCACTGTGTTTATAGTGTGGGGGAAAAAATGTATAATATAAAAACTGTAGATTGCAAATTCGAATGTTACAGTTTACAAAGTATTTTAACTAGTGCCTTAAAATGAGCCATTAAATTTTAATTTCCTTTACTGATTTTCCTGAATTTATGCATTAGCATCGTGTAACACATAATTCTCATTTCAGCCGCAGTGTTAATGCTTATTTTTAGTAATCTATTGTGTGTGTTTCTGTCATCATTCAACATTTTGCCAAAAAGCTGAAGTTACAATAGACTAGATTCTGAAGTTCAATGTTTTTATTCCCACATGACATCTAGATAAGAGAAGCTGTGCAGAGTATACTGTTCATAATGTAACTTTTAGCAGTTTATTTACAGTGTTTCAAATAATTGATGTTCTAATTTAGATCATTGTACAGGCTTTGTAGTTCATGCCTAGACTTTGTGACTTAAAGATCTGTAGCAATTGGTTATATGAAGTTGAAATAAAAAAATTAACTGTGGTTTACTGTTAAATTTGATCTACAAGCATTAAAATAAAGTATAAAAAGTTATTCACTGTAGTGTCGAGGTATAAAAAAAGATAAAAACGGTCTGTCGGTTTTATTGCAAGGTTGTTAGTGGGCTCCTTTTGAGAAGTACTGACACAAAAGTTGTGAGAGTTTGAGTACTCAAATGTAGATTTATATTTCATTCTTTTCTCTCTCATGTGTAATAGAACTCATGAAGTTATCAAGCTATTTGGAGCATTGGTGAAGAATTTGGGCAGTAGACAGGGGCGTGGCGTGTACCCATGCAGAGTAGCAGCTCTATGAATGCAGTCATGCATAGTCACCCAATGTGACAGTTGGGATGGCTTGGAACGGGAGGCAGCTGCGCTTCGCTGAAGCCCATCTCCAAGTTCAAATCTCCCCAATAAACTAGCTGGCCTTGACTCCACCACGCGTAGAAGACTGTGCTGGGGGGAAGTTTGGTTGGCTGATTTCAAAGGACATTGGTAAGCTGACAAAGCTCCTAGGATTTGGGGAGTGGGAGGAGAGGGGAGGGCTCTTATAACCCTTTTCGGGAGTCTGTACGATTTCCAGTGCCCACAGTACGTGGCATCACTGTTGCTGGATATTGGTTTCAGTGAAATAAAATCACACATTTGATTAAAGCTACCACGATGGCCAGCAGGTGCAAGAAAGTAGCAACATGCCGCAAAAGAGTGAGTGTACTCGAATAGTTTCCTTTTTCATTACTTTTTCCATGTTTCAGATGTAAAAGGCTGGAGATGTAAAAGACTTTTGGTGGAGTTATTTGCCTGCCGATGTTGATAAGCCGTTCAGTGTGGCTAACAAATCAGACAATGCGCCTGTAACAATGGCAATGATGCGTCAATAGATTGTGCCAGCAGGCACAAAGAAAATCTGGCACCTTCTCTATTGTCGGACTGACAGACAGTTTGTCATTGCGTCAAAACTTCAAAAGGGTAAACATGTAATTCATTGTTTAACCACTGTAATAGAAGTGATTTGGAATTGGATTCAGAACTGAATAATATGTGTACACCACTTTTAGACCAAACTGTAGTTTCACTAACCGAGATTGATGCACCTCAAAACACATTTAAAAAGTAGAACACACTAAATTGTGTTTATTTCCATTTTTAAACCTTAAATTTTTAAAACATTTTTACCAAACAGTCATAAACATTATTTATTACATGTATTTAATTCAGTGTTCAAGAAATATAATTAGAAAACATTGTACATTTATTTGATTCTTATTTAGAGTACTTTTAGTACATTTTCGTACAAAGTTTATGGAACATTTAAATCTACAGCAGCAATCTTCCTACTAATCTAGTGTAGTAAAAGATAAACTGAACTGTTACATAGTTACGAAGGTGAATTATATAGCATAATTATGATAATTATTTGTTCAGACCGCCTTTTTTCAGACATGATTCCTGTTGTCATGGTGGCATCCATTCCTAAATGTGTTCGTACACTAAAGTATTTCCTCTCATCAGCACTTACTTTTCTGATGAGAGCAGCACTCCCTAAGGGTGGATACTCTAACTCTCTCTAATTTGTATTTTTAGATGTAACCATTTGTACATTTCTCTGTTTCACTAACCTTAACTGTAAAACGGGAACCTGTATCCTGTGCAGCAAGTGGCATAAATTCACTGTTAGAAATATGAAACTTATAATATATTTTTTAGGGTTCATGCATCTTAAAAATGTGCAGGCTTTCCACTTCATGTTCATGTTGTGGAAGCCAGTTCAGGACAGCGTCCATGCATTTGTGTTAATCTCATGCAGACTACAATATGACATGACATTGCTTTTTTTCACCAACAGGTATATATATTTCAAGCCCTAATGGATTTATTACTTGCAAAACAGCATCTTAGTGAGTTGGCTCTTTTCTGCACTTGTGTTTGGTGTGCAGTGTTGTGAGTAGTGTGCACTAACAAGTAGGCTGACTGCATCAATGCTAGTTTTGATTAGCAGAAACCTGACACTGATGCAGATAACTGAATCACATTCTGAGGGCCTCCTCGTTTTCCCTTACGATTTTGTAATGAGGTAGGTTACGACAACCTGGTGTTTTTAACAGCGATGGTTAAATGTGTTTAATCAGTTCTGTTCAGATCGAAGCGGTAGTGCTATATTTACGGTGTCCGCAAAATGGATTGCCCTATAAACAGCTGCATGTAAACGTTCAAAAAACCCTGGCATACCAGTGTGCCAAACCACAGAATATTGATAGGAGTGATGAAGGCATGTCTGGATAGTCTGATTCCAGGAACTCTGAGCTATTGGGGCCTCATCTCATCAGCGCGCAACTTCTTGCACCTTATGGCTAAAGCCGCTCCAACGCAAATTGAACTTTACATCAGGAGAAATCTTAAATGATTCTTCGAATTCTGAGGAACTGACTAAGAACTGAATACCTGTAAATTAATCTATGCACAAATATGTATTTACTCTGACGATGATACTTCCTGGTTTTCTGTTGAATAATTCTGATCATGCCATGTGTTTAATGAAGTGAGGAGAGAGGTTCATGGAAAGGGAAGCGTGTTTGTTTTGGAGAGAACAAGTGTATGAGCAGTTTGTGAAAAAGGCTCAGTTGTTTGTAATAGAATGGCAGATATTATAAGATAATTACACAAACAGCATGATGTGTTGGTCCATAAGTTACTTGCTCCCAGGATTAGGGATGACCCGACTGATAGCATTGTTGCCAGCTTGATGGAATTAGTGTTAAATCTGACCTCTTTTCCCTCTTTTCTTTTCTCATCACACTTCTATTCTTTTACCCCTGTTTCATCTCAGACTGTTTTTTTCTTCAGGCTAGAACACGTAAAGCATGGGTGACTGGAGCTTTCTGGGACGGCTCTTGGAAAATGCACAAGAACACTCCACAGTCATTGGGAAGGTCTGGTTGACGGTCCTCTTCATCTTCAGGATCCTGGTGCTGGGTGCCGCCGCGGAGGAGGTGTGGGGAGACGAGCAGTCGGACTTCACTTGCAACACGCAGCAGCCTGGTTGTGAAAACGTCTGCTATGACGAGGCCTTCCCGATCTCACACATCCGCTTCTGGGTGCTGCAGATCATCTTCGTGTCCACGCCGACACTCATTTACCTGGGCCATGTGCTGCACATCGTCCGGATGGAGGAAAAACGCAAGGAGAAAGAGGAAGAACTGCGCAAGGCCAGTAGGTTCCAGGAGGAGAAAGACTTCTACAGGAATGGAGGCGCAGGGGGAGCAGGGGATGGAGGGGGTGGGAGTGGGAAAAAGGAAAAACCTCCGATTCGAGATGAGCACGGCAAAATCCGAATCCGGGGCGCCCTTCTGCGCACATACATTTTCAACATTATCTTTAAGACTCTGTTTGAAGTGGGATTTATCGTGGGCCAGTATTTCCTTTATGGCTTCCAACTTCGGCCCCTTTACAAATGTTCGAGGTGGCCCTGCCCCAATACAGTGGACTGCTTTATCTCCAGGCCCACAGAAAAGACCATCTTTATCATATTCATGCTTGTGGTGGCTTGTGTGTCTCTTGTGTTGAATCTTTTAGAAATCTATCACCTGGGATGGAAGAAAGTCAAGCAGGGCATGACCAACGCGTTCGTGCCAGAGCACGAATCGCTACCCTGCAATGCTGATGAAACTGGGGGGGTTGATGATGTCAGGGTCCTCCCTGTAGTTAGCTCATCGCCTCCTGTCCTCAATCAACCTCCCAACTACACAGATATGTCCATGTTGGGAAGCAATGCAATCCAGTCCCCGATGGCCTTGGCCTTAGTGACCCCTGAAGCAGACTACAAGGCCGACGCACACAATGAGGTTCCTCCATCCTCTTTATACAGCAGCAACAACAGCAACAGCTACCGTCTGTCTATGGAGCAGAATTGGGCCAACATGGCAGCTGAGCTTCAGAAAAGTGAAATGAAGCCCGTAACCTCAAGCCTCTCTTCCTCAGCATCCTCCTCCTCTTTAAGTGACCAGATGGAGGACAAGGAGTCGGTTAATCCTTCCTCCATCTGCACGGCTGATTTCCTAAGCGATGTGAAGAGTGAACCAGACACTGGCCCCGGTGAGACTACCACCACAGTGGAGATGCACCAGCCACCCATCACGATGACGGATATCTGTCGTCTAAGCAGAGCCAGCAAAACCAGCAGCATCAGAGCCAGACCCGACGACTTGGCGGTTTAGTCAGCTTCGTCTGTCTCATGCCACCACATCCGGTCAAATGAGATCAAATTCAGAATTTTAGGGAAGGATGCTGCAGTCGCCAAGTCCTGTCTCATGGACCTTTCACCAGCAAATGACCTAAGAAGTGCAATTGGTGAGTTGTAGAATAGCTTTAGCAGGTGTTAACACACCCTCATATACCCTCACGAGTCTGGCAAGCTGGCCGTGGTTGAAATAAAAACAAAAAGGGGAGAAATTCTTTTAGCTAGTTCTATTTCAGGATTTTGTTTTGCATCATTTATGAGGAAAAAGTTTGGCAGAGGTATGCACTTTGGAGTCTTTCATTATTTTTTCTTTTCTTTCCTTGTAAGACATGTTTGAGGTTGACCATCATGTGCCTTGGTGTGTCAGTGTCCCTTTGACCTTTACTCCGTGTTTGTCAACATGTTATGGTCTATATCTGACCCTTTGTAAATGCTATGGTTGCCTGACCAGCCAAGACCAATGAAGAGTGGGACATATTCACTGTGAGATGTCTTTAATCAGCTGAGCATATGGCATATGCAAGTTAGGATGCTGTGAATCTGTCATAGAACTGATCCTAAACCGAGGTGTGTTTATTGGGTAACGTGTGCCTGATATGCCAGAAATGTGTTATAAGTGTCCTTACAAAAAAGTATATGCTATCATTGCAGTTTCATCAGGGGTAAATAGATATAAATATCCTAACTAAACAATAAGTGTACATAACTATAAATACAACAGTGTGAATAGCTATGAATACAACGGTTTGCAGTGTGGTAGCAGCATAGAGAAGTTTATCCTGTACATAGAGGCTACCGTGTGGAGATAGCCATCACAGGGATAAAACTGTAGTATCATTACTAGATAGAGTGAGTAGCTGCTAGAAAGAGTTTCAAGATTTGAGGCAGTGATAATATTTGTCAAAAAAAAAAAAGAGAGAAATGTGAATTTCCTTGTTATAAATTCCTGCCAGATTTAAAAAAGAAATGGCTGACAAATTTATCTTTCTCACTGACCTCCCAGGTGTTTTGTTGTTGTTACTTTCAGGAGGTGGTTTTAGCTTTATCATGTGGTGAATTGTGATCCTGTTAAACTCCAGCTCACGCACCAGCTGGCGTTTAGCTGCGTTGGTTTTTGCTCATGTGTTACTGTCTTAAAGCAATTAAAACTCTCTTCCCTCTTATATGTTAAGTGCAATCTATAGGTGTGGGGATTGTGAGCTGAAACCAGGACCGTGAATGTGAGTTTTGCTGAGATATGATTTTCATTATGTTGCTGTGCTCCAATTCAGGCTGTCCTATGTGTTACTGAACTACTTGTGGCTAGGGTCACGCTTTAAACCCCATATGTACGATGTTTTAAAAGATCTGAACCAAAGAAAAGAGATTACGTCTTTACGGGGACGTGCTTCCAGCCAAAAAATTGAACTTGGCTGAATTTCGAAATCTTTCCAAGCCTAGAACTGACCGGATCCTTGACAAGGGATTATTTCCTTGTGGAAAAGTGCAATCTTTATTTAAAATAAATGAATTAATTTTATGAAATGTTTTGATTTAGTTTACTCTATTTTGGGTACTTACATGACCATATCTGGAACTGAGGCCAATCCAGTTATCCAAGTATAACTATACCTTACATCACATCCCACAAACTTTTACTCTGGTGCAGAATTACTGTACAGATAATCCACAATATCATAATTCAACTCTTGATTGGACTTAGATTAGACTTCCTAAATATTAGAGATCTATCACTCAGAGCTATCATTAGTGATGCCCTGAGTCTTATCAATCCATCTCAGCCATAACACAGTTTTGTTTAGTTTGTAAGGTTTTCACCCTATCATCTTCAATAATGAGTAGTTTGTGGATAATAAAATGATTTAAATTTGCACATTGAGGCCAAGCTACTCTAATGATGCTAATATTGTCATGAGAGGTCTCCAACAACACGATGTACTTAGTTCCCTCAGCTGTAATAAGAAAGTTAATGGTGCTTGATTAATATAACACAGATTTTATCTGAACTGATGCCCACGTACTGTGAGAAGTTGAGGAAAACTTCACCAATTTTTCAGAGTTTTTCATCAGTTTTTCATCTACTCAAACGCTAATTAGGCTTCACTTGCTTTTATCTATCAGAATGAACCTTCTCAGCCAAGTGAGGTAGCAGATACTTCGTCGGACACATCTGATATCATGTGCATATAGCAATTCTTTTCTGGCCAGTGAAGAAATGCAAACACAGGTTTGAGAGTAACCGACCGCATTGCTGTCAAAAGTGCCTTGTGTAACATTTTGTAAGAGCAAGTTGATGTAAATGTTAATTTACCTCAAATGTTTACAAAACAGTGGACAAATAAAAATTTTGTACCTTATACCTGGTTGTTGTTCTTCTTCTGTCAGTTATATAATAGCTGAAAGGTCAGCAAATCTATATTTAATGTCAGCTACTTAATTATGAGAAAATCAATGTAGACATGTGTTTGTATATTACGCAAATTACCATTCTTTCCATTATAATCTACATGATTTGCCCAGCTGGACTGCCTGCATTCATTCATTGCATGGTAGCTACAAATTCCATCAGACTATGTCAGAATGTAGTGAAGCGAGGGCATGATATCAGAGTTTGTTTTTTTTGGAAGCCTATTGGTAGCCTATTTCTTACTTTAGGGCTATTTTCTCCATCCCTACTCCTTATGACAGGATCCGAGAGTGATATTAGTAGCTTGTAATATTGATCATCGGTTGATGATTCAGGAATCGGAGTGTTTGAGTTCCTAATAACCACCTATGGTTAGCCCCTCGCCTCTCTGGTACAACTATGCCACAGGACCCTGCTGAACATAGCATTTCCTTTATACACCCTGAATGGGCAGGGGATTGAGATGAAACAAAAAGAAAAAAAGGAGTGAGGGTGAAAGGGGTTGGGTCATTTGCTAGCCCATAGGACAATTTGTACATCTGACTTTGTATGTGAATGGCGAGTGTGAATGTAATTGATGTAAATAAGATATTTTGTCACTAAAACAGACAATAAGGCAAAACGTAGACATGCTCAATGTAGCATCACGGGTATGATTCATATCAATCAGACGCTGCTAATGTAATAAAAGTTACTAGTGTGTGATGGATATATGTGTGTGGTGTATATATGTGAGTGTGTCTGTATAAAATTCCACTCATGTGTTCCAAAATCACCCCTGGGATATTTCATAGGACCCACCTGCTATTTCTGTGCAAAGGTCACTGCCCCACTGCAGCATTATTTTACTACAATGAGCAAAAATGTGACCACACACCAGCCTCCCATTGTGTTTCTGTCCACGAATACCAACAGTCTTAGTCTTTTGTGTCTCTTTCTGTGTTCGTGGCATCACATGCCCTGTCTCAGACTCCCAGCGCAGGGTAGTTTATAGTCCATATGTGTGTTCTGCAAACCCATACCACGGTGACCCAGGCTTGACTTTGAGTATTGTGTATTGTTTCTCTCACACAAATCAGTTGCATCATAAAGTTGTATATATATATATATACACATTGATTGGATGTGACCTCTGAACTGAAGCAATGGATTCATCTGATTCCTGGAATAGCCAATTATTAAATAATCCATGACAGATAGGTTATGTTTAGATCACCTGGTAAAACCAGTTTATGTGTAAAAATATTGGTAAGCATGTCCATTACATAGCATTCAAATACATAGAATTTAATATGGAGTTGGCCCCCCTTTGCAGACGTAAAATTTTTCATTCTTCTTTGAAGGCTTTCCACAAAATTTAGGAGAGTATGTGTGTGGAAATTTGCTCTCAATTATTCTGGAGAGCATTTATGAGATCAGGCACTGATGTTGGATGAGAAGGCCTAGCTCGCAATCTGTTCCAGTTCTTCCCAAAGATGTCGGATGGGGCTGAGATCAGGTCTCTGTGCAGATTCATTAATTAATTAATTTATATTTACATTTACGGCATTTAGCAGACGCTCAGTGGTGGTGCTGGGGGCAGGATTCGAACCCAGGACCTCATGGTCGAGAGGCAAGTATCTTAACCACTGAGCTACCTCCACCCCAAGACTCCTAATAGCACCACTCAGGTACGTTTGAGCAAGATGCATGCCCCACACACAGCTCCTCGGGCGCTGTGTGCCTTGCTGCCAGCCTCTTCACTTGATGGATATGTTAAATGCAGAGGAAGAATTCCACGCTGTGTGCTGTGGTGTATTCACATATGTTTTCATAGCAGTTACACACTTACACTACATATATATTGCAGCAGTAATTTCATTAAACAGAGGGTCTGTACAGTTCCTGGAATAGCCCATTTCTAAGTCATTAATGGCAGGGTACAGGTTACGTTCAAGTTCCCCCGTAATAGCATAAACAATTGTAAACATTTTTCACGTTTTACCGCCATTTCCTGTAGATGGAGCCAGATTTTAGAATGGGAGAGGGTGGTGTATTGGTTGGAAAGATTGCGCATGCTCAGTGGAGGTGCTCCAGCGAACACTGGCTGCCGGCGCCTAACCGAATCGTGGCTCTAAAGGTGTTTTGTTTACATTGTGGTTATATCTCTTTGCTACCACCACTATGGCAAACCGAAACCTGAAGCAGGTAAACATTCAGAACAGCTCTCCCTCGCCGAAGCCCCCAATCCCAAAGCGCGGTCCGGACTCTCCGAGGACGGACGGGCCCACCCCGCCGCCCGGGCTCTCCTCCAGCCCCCCGGCGGATACTGAGGCCTGCAACGAGCCCCAGGAGATGACCCTGGACCTGAAGAGTTTCCGGAGACCCGGTGAGAAGACCTTCACCCAGAGGTGCAGGCTGTTCGTGGGTAACCTCCCAACAGACATCACGGAGGAGGACTTCAGGAAGCTCTTTTCGAAGTACGGAGAGGCCAACGAAGTATTCATCAACAGAGAGAGGGGTTTCGGCTTCATCCGCCTGGTAAACTCTTTATTCCACATTTTAACTTAGCTCCTTTTAGATGTGAACACTTCACACAAGCGTGTAAACAAAACACAGAACCCCTTTATGTACGGGCCTCTTAGATATTAAACTGAAGCTAACGGCTAACTTAGAGCTGTGCGCACGTGACTGTGTATGTTAAGGTCTGTGTGTGTTAAGGTCTGTGTGTGTTAAGGTCTGTGTGTGTTAAGGTCTGTGTGTGTTAAGGTCTGTGTGTGTTAAGGTCTGTGTGTGTTAAGGTCTGT
>JBBKCR010000080.1:14547851-14558815 GCA_037577295.1 Ladigesia roloffi | reverse complement strand
ACACACACACACACACACACACACACACACACACACACACACACACACACACACACACACACACACACAGTTATTTTCTTTGACACAAGTCCATCAAGTAGCAACGCCTCCAAACCTCAGATAACATACTGCAGTCCAGAAACTTCAACAATGAAGTAATTCAGCTTAAGTATAAGTGTCCTCCGCTCTCGTGTGGGTGTGGGGCTGAACTTTGGGCTTGTAATAAATCTTGCCAGTATTTCCTTTTAGGCTAATGTACATTGTCATATATGTTAAAAACCCCTCTTTATGAAAAACCAAATAGTTCAAAATAGTACTCAGAAAGTGTTGAAGTTTCAAAATGTATGTTCAACCCCTAGTGCATACAGTCCCACAGTTTGTTTGAATGAATTGTTTTCAGTCAGTTTTTAACGGAGCAGTACAAAGCAGAGTAGACCCATTCCCTTGTTCACACCTAAGATATAAGGAGCATTTTAACCTGTAGCTCTTTCAGTTTACAGCACAAGACAGAACAGCCAATCAGAACAATTTTAATTCACATAGATCAGTCTAACAATCTTGAGGATGCTTTGGCTTCAATTTTGCAAAATGTTCAAAAACAGGAGGGAAACTTTGGATTGGAGGGAAAAAAGGTGGTCACTATAGTACAAAAGAGCAAACTCTGATCATAACCATCACTCAAACAAAGTAGACTTTTGTTAATTATGGTCTAATAATTCCTAGTGTCAGAAAGAGAGAGAAAGAGAAAGACTTATCAAAACAGTAGAGAGATTATGGATATCTATGCACATCTTGCCTTTAAAGGGCTATTCAAAATGCAAAAGAAATTTTAGATGGCTATATTTATGTTACATTTAAGAGAAGTATCAGTCTCGATCATCAAACGGTTTAATACTGGAGGGACAATTCATCTCCCTCTAAACTCTGAGAGGGCTGCCTACTTATTTACTTTAATGTAATCCAGGACTGGACTCAATCTGCATTTGGAACTTCCTCTCAAAGTTGCTGATGTCATGATTTGGGAGCTATCAAGAGATACTGCAGCGTAGTTTATTTTGGCGAGAATGGGATCACAGATTCTTAAACTGGCACAGAGATGATCAAGGCATGCCCCAAAGCCCCATGTGGCGACCATTTCCCTCCCTGTCAGTCTCACTCCAGAAACGTAATGACAGAGAAATTTGCAATGAAGAAAAAAAGGACACACACACAAAAAGAGAGCTCCTGCCGCTAACCCCAACCCTTCACTCCGTTCCATGACCGATCCAGCAAATTACAGAGAGGACTGCATGGTGGGAAGCGTAGACTGCTGGTTGCGACTCCATCCTTGTCTATTTTTGTCCTGCGCCAGCGTGTTGTGGAGGGCGGGGACGGCACACACTCTTAAATCCGTTTTTTTCCTCTTTTTTCCCTTTTTTATTAGCCTCACAGGCTTCTCTGCAGGAGAAAGAGATTCTGAAGGAACAAGCCACTGCCCAGATTCGTGTTCAGAAAAAGTTACAGGAAGCCAAACGTCTACTTTAACGCAATCAGATTTGACTCTAGTTGTCCTGATTTTACTGGGTGTGTCTTAATTTTCAGAGATTGCTGCAAATTTATGGAAGGAATAAAAAAAGATTTGATCACATTCATCTTTGGCCGGGTACTGTTCTGTTTACGCTATTTCAAATCCTTTTAGGTTATCAAACTGAGGTCTAGTTTTGGAAGTCCTCCCTCTTTTCCATTGTCCTCAGCATTAGTTCTCATCATTCTCCTTTATTAGATCATGTTGGTTCATGTATTCATTGAAAGTGCACTTATTAAGGTGATGCCACAGACGACCTACTTTTGGATCTCTGAGGAACCATGTTTTAAAAACAAATATGTGGATAGAAGAAAGCATTTTAAGGTTTAAAGCTGGTTCTTGCATTCAAAGAGTCCTAAAACTAGTTCTTAATGATATGTTTAAAACCTACCATCACTAAATGTTTAGGTTTTTGAGAAACCTTTATAAAAGGTTTGTTTACGATTCTCTAATGTGCATTTCCATGTGTTTTAAAACTGTTCTTCTTTGCAACTGTTTCTTTAAGAGTTTAGGCATGTAAGCCTCTTCTGCTAGATGAAATTTAGATCATTGGCATCATAGGCACTAGTTACTGTCAGGAGAAACTCGTGAATTAAATTTTGCACCAAAATAACGTCTGTATCTTCCACCTCATGATCACTATATAAGCAAATATTGTATTCATTTAAACATTTGTGTATATACTTAGTGATACATGGGAACACATCTCATTAGATTCTGTTTTTGAGCTGAAAGCGATGGTTCAGTTACATCCTCAAGAGAGATGCTATAATTATGGTTGCACAAAGGGAATAAGTCACTTTTTTCCATTTATCATCTACCCTCCAAACTTTATGACAAAAGGGTCTGCTTGTTATTGCCCCAGGCGCTGGGCTGCCATCGTTACAGTGGGCCTCTAATTGGTTGAACACGTTTATCCTGGTCGTCTTAATTATTTGAGGTTTCCAGAGTGCCCTCCCCTCCGCCGTCTCCCTTTACAGACTGTAGCACAGTTCATGGCCTACTTTCCCCTTACTTTTAACACAATTTACAACGAGGCCCACTTTTTCACTTGATTTTTGCGTTAACCCGGTAATTTGTTTTTTATTGAGTTGCTCTCTGCTCGTCCTAACAGGCCCCGTCTGACTTACTCCAACACAGACGCAGCACAATAAAATGTTTATTGGTCTTTTGAGCAGTTTGCTTTCAGCCACTTTCAAATGGTGTCCCTGGGCTTTTTGTTACAGTTTTTCAGTGACCCATAGATCACCAGCTAAAAGAGAGACAGGGCACTCTTAGCTTTCAACTAAAGACAAAGCAGTTAAGAGTTGTTGTGACGCGCAGCAGCTGCTGGGATTCAGTGGCTCGTCTTTTGAGACAAATGCAAAGTGGATGAGGATCTTGGAACATCCTCAATGACTACAGTCATGATTCAGATTACGCGCTAGATTAGACACTACAGTAGAGATTAATGGATGTTGAAGTGGAACTGGAGCGTGATTCTTTTAACTACTGCACTTTAAATAACAACAGTAGTTTGTTTACATATATACATACATATATATTCAATTCAATTCAATTCTATTTTATTTCTATAGCACTTTTTACAACCAGGTTGTCACAAAGCAGCTTTACAGAGTCCAGGTCCGAGACGCTAGTGAGAAAACCAAAGGCGAGGAAAAACACCCTCGGCTGGAGGAAGAAACCTCGGGAGGAACCAAGACTCAAAAGGGGAACCCGGCCTCCTCAGGTCGACCCCGATGAAAAGGATAGACAATCTTCATGGGGATAAATAACAAGATAGCGCCTTGATGAACAAGATTATAGACCCACTATGGCTAACAGAGTTGGTTCTATATATATATATCATGTATTTTATATAAAGTATATAGAGTATTTAAACTATTGGGGCCATTAAAAGTACAGAAGTCCAGTTATGTATGCACTAAATGGATAAATGTATTGGGACGCCTAACTGATTCCACCAAAAGGCACTTTAATGACATTGCATTCAAAGACATAGACATTAATAAGGAGTTGGTTCCCCCTTTGCAGCTACAACAGCTTCCACTCTCTTTGAAAGGCTTTTCACAAGATTTTGGTGTTTGCGAGGGAATCTGTGCCCATTCATTCTGTGGAGCAATTTTGAGGTTAGGAACTGATGTTGAAGAATACACACATTGACTTTGTCTCCTTAACCCAATTTTATAGGCATTGTACATCGTACAGACCTTCATTTTTAAACAGTTTTCTCATGACACTCCTGGTTTTTTACATTTAAATTTCACAGATTGTTTGAATGTACACAAATTATTGTCCATGCTTCAGTGTAGTCTTTGCTTAAAGATGGTCAGGACCAAATGGAATTTCATTTTCAATCCAAAAGGACCGCTGAACCTGTATGTTTCTTCTTAGTTTATATGTGTAATGATGATGGTAAAATAGTGGTAAATCTGAAAATCAATTTTCTTCAGGTACTATTTCACCTTCATATAAAAATGCCTTCTCTACCACAAATGGATTTCACCAAAGCCTTCACAAAACTGTACTAAAACAATGTCATAAAACAAAGGCATTAGTCTATGCATGTGTAATCATCGTGGGTGGGCTTTTTTAGAGGCGTTTATCTCTGAACACTGCTTCCTTTCCCCACCACTGTGAGCAATTCTGACTCTCTAAAACAGAACAAGTCACATCAACCCCCTCTGGATGACTGTTTATTATCGTAACCATTTAACCACATTGGTGGAACAGTGGTGGAGAGGGGGAACACCTTTTGATTCCTTTTTGCTCACATCAGTTACAATATTACTGTTCATATTAACAGGCTTTGAATTTTACTTACTTTACAGCTGGTGGTCCGGTGGTTTGGGTGTTTACACTGTCATCAAAGTGTTGTGGGTTCGAATACCAACACTGCTAGTGGCACCTCTGAAGGTTCCCTTGAATAAGACACCATCCACACACACTGCTCCCTGGGGGATGTGTTCCTGGCTGCCCGCTGCTTCACGTGGTGAGGAACTGCAGAGGAAGAATTTCACACTGTTCTCTCTGTCTGCTGTGGTGTGTTCAGGTATGACAGAATGGCAACTTTTTAAGCATATTAAGTCTTACAAACATAAAAATAGTAGTTGAGTAAGAGCTTAACTATTCACAATTAGCAGGTCATATTCACAGTTTCCCTGGAGCAACTTGGGGTTAAGGGTCTTATTCAGGGAAGCCAGTGATGGTGAGCTGAAATTAGGATTTGAACCCATGACCTCTTGGTCCAGAAACAAGTATCCTGGGCCACCACCGGCTGACTCTGCTTATGACAGTAAAACTTTTGAAACTATATTCAGTGGAATTGCTTTTAGTCACAGGGCATCTAGGTATGTGTTCATGACTCGACTCATCTAAGTCTGATGCAGTGGATCCTAAATATGAAATCTGGTCACTTTGGTCACTGCTAGAGAGGCAGTTTCTGTTGGATTGATTTGATTATATGATGCATCCAGTGGACACTATTAAGTGTGAAACTTTGAGGCAGTTGGTCAGGACTTTATGAAGGCTAATATTCTTTTTAACCAAACATGTGTTGAGTATTACACTTTCTTCATTCTGTTTACTTTTCTCAAAGCGAGAAATTTCTAGTCTCTGTAAGGACACACGAACATAATCAGATAAGAATAGAACGTACAAAAGAACTCTAGCATTCTTAGCAGGCTAAGTGCAACATGAAAGAATAATAAGACAAAAGGAAAAAGAAAAAAACAGACAATGAACAATAGTGCAAAACAATGACAAGTACATTTGTGTATCAAAAAACTGTGTAGCACTGACATGGCTGTCTGTAATGGGCGCTTGATTTGGGAATGTGTCTTGTGTGTGTTTTGAACGCTAAACAATGGAGTTAAGACCAATTCAACTTCAAGATTAGAGGCCACCAGACTAACCACAGAGGCAGAGTGACCGGCTTTAGGACCCAGGGGCGTTAAATAGCCTCAAGCGAGATTTACCAGCGCTCTGTAGTGTTGACTCGGTTTGTCGAACCGATTCTTTGGGCCGTCCACTAAACGGATTCATTCATTTTACAGTTCAACTGTCTCTAATGGGGACAATTGTTCTCCTTCACCTTCTCTTAAATATCCACCGTTCAAATGCACTTTCAGTTTTCCTTTTTTTTTCTATGTCTTATTTTATTTATTATAAGAATGTATTCTGTTTCATTTTGTACTGTGTTCGTGTAAAGCACATTGAACCACATGTTGTGTTTGATTACTGTACTATATAAGAATCTTGATTCCACTCAACTTGATTTGACTCGATTGTACTTCACTTGATATAACTGAAATTATATATAAGCTACAGAAAAACTGATTCGTTTTCTCGGCTATATTGAGTGATTGAAAAGAGCCGACTCTTCTGAAGGACTCGTCCAGGACCTGTTAGTAAACGGACTGTGTGGCTGGATCTTCATTCAGAGCGCAGCAGCGCTGGGCAGAGACGAAACCTCACTCCTGCATTACTGTGAGTTGTTATGGACCAGAACTCGCTTCTCCTCCCCTATGGTGTCTTTCCGATCCGGTCAGAGATGAGTTCTGAAGTCCAGGGTCTCCCCACCGTCTCTGGTGGGACAAGCTGAAGTCGCGCGGAGGGGGTTTGATTTGCTTGGATCGGTCCAACCACCTGTTAAACGTGTCTGAATGGAAACTATGTCACCCCAGCAGCAAATAAACATCAGCCAGAGTCGCTCCTCATCCCTGGCGGAGGAGACAAAAATGGAAAACAAGCGGGTAAGTGAGAGAAATACTTAGTATGTGCAGGTCTGAGCTGATTCTCATGTCCATCATCTTCTTCATGCTTGGTTCTCACAGGGCTGTTGCAGACTCATGCATAGAGAAATATCTCTAACTGCAGAAAAAAAGTTTGATATTTGTTTCAGTTGAGTTTATCGGTACGCTGATTTAATGACATCGTAACAACCTCGTAGAAATATACTTGGGTGACTACATGTTGTGTTCATATATAGTTATGTATGTGTATAGTTATGTACTTATATATTGTAATATAACACATAAAATATGCACATATTTATTATACACATAATAAATAAATATATTTCTACGATGTCTGTGTATACAGATATGTATGTCTACATGTTCATATAAGTGTATATACATCCATAGATACACACAGAGTCATATTTGGCATTCGGAAACAGCTGGCATTTACATTGTGTCAAAAGTTCGTACTGAATGCGACAACATGGTTTTACACGAGCTTCCAACTTCCTGCGAAATTATTGTTTTATATCTTCATCACACATTCATACATGTGTGTCGTAAACCAAATATCTTGCTAATGTCTATGGTGCGTGTAATTGCAGCCTGTAGAGGTGTGTGTTCACAGCACTAATGAGTTCAGCAGCCTGTGTGCACCATTTCATTTTCCTCTTGATGGGAGTTTGGTGTTGGGCTTGTGGCTGCAGTTGCATCTGTGTTGGAGGAGGAGGTCAAGCTGATTTGGCGGCTTTCCCATGGCTTATGAGTTTACTCCAATCTGGGGAATCGATTGTTCCCAACAAAGCGGAGGAGTTGGAATTATAATGGGCTGAGAGGTATTAAATGCAGCGGCATGCAGTGGAAATGCACTCAGGATCTTTCCGTGCTGGGGCTGCTCAATGAGTCGAAACAAACGGAAACTTCTTTTGTGTGTGTGTGTGTGTGTGGCTGTAAACCTCTGCTGCAGTGATTGTGACGGCAAATGCGACACCTCATAGTATCACGGGTGTATTTAGCCAAGGTATTATCTACATCAGGTGGTTTGGGACAGCTGTGTCATTCAGTGTCATAACCTATTATTCACAATAATAACAGATATGACGTCATGTATTTTCTGTGTAAAACACTCAGGGAGTTCTGCTTTGTAATTAGCTCATTAACTGTATTTTTTTCCTGCTCCCTCAAAAAGTATGGGCTGCGCTAGTATCAGCTAAAATTGGAATAAACACAAGTTTTCATTCATATCTTAACTTTACACGATTTGGCTTAATATTTACAGGCATGAGGAATGACAGCCCGGTGGCTCCTGAACATTTATGGCCGTTATTTGGATACACCCCATACTTATTGCTAATGGGGCTAAATACTTACATTTAAACCTTCTGGACTGTTTAATAATGTTGTCTTCCCTCTGTTTTGTTTTGTTCCTTTCTTCTGCCGCCCCCTTCAAGATCCCATGCCTTGTAATGTAATAAGGAGGTGGAAAACTCTTGTCAACAGCGAGTCTCTGGCTTCGTGGTCAGGAGCTGCTAGCCGTGGCGCCCCTGATTGCTAAGGACTGTCTGAACCGTGCTGTATTTAACGTAATTCCATGTTTACACGGAGGCAAGTTATTTTGGGGATCCCTCTCTCCGGTCTGACATGCCAGTGGTCAGGCCGTCCTGTTTGTCATTGTTGGTTTCATTTGTTGTTTTTATTTTTTATTTTTATATTTTGCCTATATAATTGGTCCCACCTTAGCATTCCTCTAAGATTTTTTTCAGCAGCTTGGAATGGGTGTTGAAGGTCAGAAGCAGCCAGTGAATGAATGAGGGGCTAATGTTGAGTCGAGAAATTTGCTTTAGTTGGTCTTGTTGAGGAAGTCTACCTGTTCCTCTATTTCATTCACAGTTCGTCTGGGTTTCTTTTTTTTTTACAGAAGTGTGTTAATGAAGACTGTCACGTTTAAGTCGTCAAATTCAACTTCTTAAAAAATCTGCAGATTTTCTTCGAGTTGATTCACAGATTTATGCCAAAGTCTGTACACCTCCAGTCAATTTACATCTTTTGTTTATTGAAATATGCACATCCTCTACAGGGAACACACCAAAAAAAGTATTTTTTTTAATGAAAAAAGAGAACAATTGCCATAAGTTTTGCATAAGCCACATTTCTTGCTTTTGTGTTTTCTAAAATGTTACAATGAGAAAACAAAGTGTAATTGTTCATGTAAATGTGCAGAAGTATGTTAATGGTGGAGGATCTATATATATTTTTTGCGTAGAATGTCAAAAAACTTGCCCATACATGATGTGTATGCTCATACATTTAAATAATCAGTAGCATCAGCCTTTCTTAACTTCTTTACAGAAATAATTGTTGCCTTAGTGCTCTATAAATTCTAACTCGGTGAGAATTCAGTACATTATAAAATCTCACATTTTATCCCAATTCTTTCAGTGCAATTCTGAATATAAAAACAAACAAACAAACAAAAAAATGCAAAGCCTGAAGGGACAATGTATAGTATGTTATTGCTTGCCCTGGATTTATATTTTACATGTGAAAATAGGTTCATTTTGGCCAAGAATGAGCAAATAATATTGAATTGTTTAATAATCTGGGATGGCGGTGTATTGTGTGCATACTCATTGATTGTAGAGGAGCACAGCTCATGCATTTTGTGGCCAATATTATTTATTTCCAGGGAAATTGGCCAAAATTCTGATTATTTTGACCAGTTGTTTTTTTTTAGATTTACCCCCTTTCCCCGTTCTCCTGGTGGTCATTCTGCCAGCATACTTTATTTAGATTTATTTAAATTTATTTAAATAAATCATTTGCCAGAATAATCAAATAAAACATTTTAATTCAATAAAAAATAAAAATCGGATTCAAATATGTAAAATCAATGAAAAATCAGTATTCATTTAAATAGTATGAATGAAACAAAAAGCTACATCAAGGCAAGACATGGCTATTTTGATGTAGCTTTTTGCATTTAAATACAGAGTGTGCACTTGTACCTCTTTTACCTCATACAATTGCCATATAGATCTCTCAAATTGAATATTGCGGTGATTTCAATTTCATTTGGGGCAAAAGTGTGTTTTTGATCCACCCCCCAGCCATGAGGGGAGTGGAATTTTTTTCTTAAGTGATTTAAGGACATGCTGTACATGGCCGGTGTCGCTCCCAAACACTGCCTGCTGCAGGCTCCCTGTGGAAACTGGAAATTGTTTGTTTCTCAAAACCAGGCGGTGGAACGCAGGGCACTTCCTGACTGTCCTCCTCCCTCCATCCCTCCTTTGATGGTGTTGGAGTGGGGGAAAAAACTGTGCTTAGCCCTTTAAAAAGAAGAAGAAGAAGCATGGCAGCATTTCGGAGAAAACCCCAGAGCTGCACATATTGTTCCCACACTCTGAGAAATAGAAACGCTCCTTGAATGACAACAGGAGCAGCACCTCACGCTGGTGTTTCCGTGATTCGGATTTAAATGATGGATTCCACTGACTTGTCAGGAGGGTCTCTGCATAGTCCCTGTCAAGAGTGGAAAGCAAGTCACATATTTGCAATTGTTAGGATCAAATGAAATATATTACCTGTACTCTGAAAACTGTGTTCAAATTTAGCTCTGTGGGTGGAATGTTGAGAGATAAGCTGCTAGCGAGGAACGAGGTGTTAAAAAGGAGGTGTGAGACACCCCTGTTGTGAAAACAGTTCCCACGTGGCCACAAAAATCCATGATGAGATTAAACAAACCCAAGTGCAGATGTCTGGATATCAAAAACCTGTTCCACAGTAAATAAAAATGGCTTTTAAACACCGCAAAACCTTTATAAATTGTTGACACACTTGTCAATACCTGAAAAAAATATACTGTGTTGTTCCCAGAGATTACTTTAGTCCTCTACATTTAACCCATTCACCTGAGTGAGGCAGTGTGTAGCCGACATTATTGCCAGGGGAGCTGTTTGTAGGGAAGTGGTGCCAGTGGCAGTTCTGGGATTTAAACCCATGATCTTCTAATTGCAGAGGCAACTCTTTAATCACCAGGCCACCAGCTGTTGGCTATTGCAAAAAGAGATTAATAAATGCTTTCAAATTAACTACCAAACTCACGTGTATGCAAATATGGAAAAATAAGCTCCTTTAGAATGGCCTCTTTGGCTGTCAGGTTTTACCCAGATGATTCTCTCACTTTCCAAATAGCACTTGATTTTGTTTTCTGTAGTGCAGTGCTGAAAATCTGTGACGCCAATCAAAAAGAGGTCTTGGCAGAGGGCACGTTTTGACTGACAGCTAGTATAAGCTGCTTTCATTATCATTCTATTCAGTTCCCTGCCTGGGCACACTGGGCAGGCAGCTGTAGATGGAATAGTGATTCTTAAAGGTGAAGAGTGATGCCTTGTCAGAATCAGGACGATATTCTTACTGAAAGGTTATTGCAGAAATACATGCAAACTCAGAATGCAATGAGCAAATATTGGCCATTGGGTAAGTCCCTTGCATTTGATGTTACTGGCAGTTCACTTTCAATATCAATCACCACTGTTACAGTAACATATCAGTGCTTTAAATTGATAGTTCACCCAGACGGTCGTCTTTCAGAGGTAAAAATTATATAAATACTGTTCAGTTTCTCACAAAAAACGATCGTTTCATGTCTTAAGACATCA
>JBBKCR010000080.1:14504892-14518467 GCA_037577295.1 Ladigesia roloffi | reverse complement strand
ATTAATGTTTTTTCATAAACTGACATTATTTCAACCACATTTAAACGTTTAAGGTCGGTCGAATGCCAGCTGGGAATGCTCCATTTGCTCACTCTGTCACTGAGGCAGAACTGAAGATATACATTTCTAAATAATCAGAAAATATTAATTTAATTGAGAAACTAAAACTGGCAGTAGGGAAACTGGCCACTCCACACGGCAATGGCAGTGCTACCTCTCCCCCCTGCCCCAGGCTGATCCCTCACAATGAATGTGGAAAAATGGAATACAGCAAAAAACCCCACATTAATGTAGATTAGCAGTCACAGTTTCAGTCCATTGTGGATTTTCTGAGAACCAAACTAATACTGGCTCTCTGAAACCCCCATACTAATGGATATCCTCAGATATTTTTTGTCGCCCAGACGTCACAGGGTTTTGTTTTTTTTATTTATTATTGCAAAATTCTTACGCAAAATTTCATTTTCAAATTTTGTAACTTAAATATTAATGTAAATGCAGCTATGTTTCAATAAAAAAAATTAACTTGCCATATTTTGGTCCTGCGATAGAAAAACAAAGAATGTTGTCTTTGGATGGTAAAATACGGCTCTACACAGTGGCGGGAAGTTTGAAAGTAGCCAACCCGAAAATGCTATTTTTTTCTCTTTGCTGCTGACTGGCTGCTTCCCTATGACGTAGCTTCAGTCCAGAATTTTCCCCGAGGAGAGGTGTTCTTGTGGGTTATTTTTCTCGTTTTGTTCTTTTTAAAGTCCTTTATTTTAATTATTTTTAATTAATGTTACCTGTATTTACTTATCTAGTCACAATATCAGTGAATATGAACGTCCCAAGCTTTACCCAAACATGCTTTTACAAAACAATAAATCCTGCCCTCTGTCTTTGAATTCATGCTACTGCAGCAGACTTTACATTTATATAACTAAATTAAATAATATCTTTAATATTGTAGTTACATGATTAACTTATAAAATAAATAGTCTGTGTGAAGCTGTAGGGCTTATGCTTGGATTTTCACTCTGCATTTCCCTTTTTTCAGGTACACCCTGGAGTTTCCTCTTTGCTGGACAGCAGGAGGCATGGATAAAAATAGTAACGATGCATCAGAACAGTAATAATTACACATTTCTCACAGTAACGTTTCATCCCAAAATTGCACATGTTGCACCAGAAACACTGCACACAAGAGATAAAGCAACTGGTTGGAGGAAATGGTAGCCTGATAGCTACACATCAGGGTATGTATTGCCTACTGTATTGGTACCTGGCTGTTTTTACCACTTCCAGTGTAAAGAAATCCAAGACGTTAATTTTGTCTATGATGCAATGAATTTTGATGAATTTTGTCTTGAGTCCTTTATTCCAGGGCCATAGAGGTAGCTTCAGTTACAGCCTCGCCACCTCCACCCCCATCACTGCTTTTCTGATACTAGGTTTTCTCTTTTCCTTTTAGGAAAATTAGACTCAGTTTATCACTGATTGGGATTATCATCTGTGTTTTGTCCAACATAGGTTAAGTGTTTTCAGTGTGTTTTCAGTGTGTGGGGATGCTACCTTGCTCAAGGGTACTGCAGTGGTGCCACTGACCGTATTGGGATTCAAACCCACAATCCTCCAATCACAGGGGTAATTTCCTATCCACCAGGCCTCACAAAATGATGGACCATCTAACTGGATCTCAGGAAATGGAAGTACTAGGTGTGGTGGTGATGGCAGGCAGGTAACTGTAGTATTGAATTGAGAGGTTATACAAATCAAACCTGGCAGACCACGAATAGCTCATGGTGAAAGAAAGAAAGGCTGAGCAAACTGCACCAAAACAACACAGCCATAATGAAGTACAGGAGCATCAGAATATGGTTTTGCTTCTCTACAATTCAATTACACATCATCAAATAATGCATATAGAGCATTGTACCAGCAGATATAAAAGGAGATTTGACAAAAAAAGGGATGAAGAATATTTAAATATTTAAACAAGAGAAAAAACCCAAACAAAACAAATCACGACTGTTTTTTGACACTTGACCTGTATCTCAACTTAGCATAATGGAGGATTTTACCATTTTTAGATTTTAAGATTACTAGTCAATTGGCAAAGTCCCGGCTAATTATGGGTTATGGAAAGAATGGGCAAAAGTTTTTAAAAGAATGCTGCAAAATTAGGTATTTTATTGTTACATGACCATCGAATTCTTGAAGCTGCCATTACTGACAGTGTCTTTGCAACTAAGTATTGTATTGTTGTATTTCTAAGCATAAAAAGAATAAATAAAAAAGGACAGAAAAAAAGAGTCAGTCAGCATAACAGTTTCTGCGCACATTATGCTATTAAGGTTCAAAGTAAAAGGACATTGTGGAACAGTTTTAAGTTGCTATGGGCACTGAAATTATATTAAATCTCAAAATTAAACATGTGTGAGTACTTGTTACTCCTTACTGTTCTTTTTCAGTTCTCTGCAGTATATTCTGGTATTTCGTAAGACCAGAGCTGTTTTGGTTCGGTGTCAGTGTGTGTGTTGGTGTGTGTGTGTTATGTATGAGTCATTGTTTTAAATTTTCCCCCAAGTGCCCCCCTTTCCCATTTTAACTTTCACATTCAGTGCCGTTGTGGTTATGCTTCATGCAGAAGGAATGTAGATCCTGCAGGTGCATTTAATGTGTCCCTGGAGACATAACAGGGCAAAAGAGGGTGGAGTAGAATCAGCATGTGGAGGGAGGGGCAAAGGAGAGGACCACGATCAACTGCAGTTTGTTTAATGATTGTCTTTTGATTCAAAATAACTTACGGTTACCATATATATCACCAAATATACACCCATAATCAGACTTGTATGTGTGTTTCATAATTTAAAAAAATCATAACATTTGTTGGAATGCTAACTGAATATGAAGGCTAGAGTTTAAGATCATAACTTTGGACATGCTAACGTGAAATCCTTTCAGTTCCTCTTGCCACTTCCACTTCGTACTTTTGCAGAATCTTTTACTTAAATATGAGTTATGGGAGCTGAATGGACCGAATGGGCCTTTCACAACTCCTGGTTTTACACGTGTAATGAAACTTCAGCAGCATCATTTGAAGGGCAGCATTTCTCTCTAAGTTTTTTTTTCCAGTGCTGTATTTGTAATATAAATTGGTGTAAAAAATTATGCAGTTTTGGTTTTAACATTTTAACACAGGCTCCCGGTAGCAGAATGCATGCCTTTGCTTTTAAACATTTGCGCTTCTACTGCACTTTCTTTTCTTTATTTTATCCCTCACATATATTGTACTTTTTTATTCCATTTTTTAATTCTTATTTTAGATTCTAATTCTGTAAAGCACATTGAATGAACTTTTGTGTGATAATGAGCTATAAAAAAAAAAAGCCTGAACATGAACGTCAGTAGTCCATCTGAAGAGCACAGCTTGGGTTTGTTCACCTTGAGTAAAACAAAGGGGGAACACACATCCTGAAACTGAAACCAAACTGGCAGACTAGCAAACATGCATCAGGTGATGACAGAGATCGAACAGAACTGAGCCAATGTTACATCATGCAAGGAACATTTCTTTTCTATAAGAAGAAATAGCTGTTGTTTATTACAATACTGTGTTTCTTGTGCCATAAGCGCTCCCCATCAACCCTATACAGCACTACCCCTCATTTTGATGATGTGTATATGTCAGCTCACGTCCTATCCAAGTCAATTTAGTCAAGTAGTTTTATTTTCATTTCAATTATTTACACTCAGAGCACCATGAAAGGAAGCATTGTGACACCAGGACCACAGTGTAACACAAGAACAGACCAGAAATGGAAACAGGACAAATGAGAGAGCAAGAAAAACATGAGAGTAACAAAACTACTGGATAAAACAACATTTAGTGTAATCGACAATAGCTACTGGACAAATATTGTGTTACGACAGAGACTGAATTCTGGCAGCAGAGAGTTTTTCAACACTGGTTCATGCTTGCAAACATGCAGAACAGAGAGTTACTGTACGTGTGTAAAAATGCAGAACAAAGATGTGCGTGTGTTAAAGTACCGAAAAGAGAAGTAGGTTTGCAAAAATACAGAACAGACTTACGTGCGAAAATAATGAACATGATTGTGCAAATACAGTAGCGGCAATATAATAAATAGAGCGGATTTAATGAGGCAGTTAAACGTCAGAAAACATGAGTGGGCATATGCACTGTGTTGTTTGTGTGTGTGTGTGTATAGTTATGGTTCAATTGTTATTGAGGAGTCTGATGGCCTGAGGAAAGAAACCATTGTCCACAGTGAGGTGTGGAACTAGACATCCATCCATCTTTTTTCTACCCTTTCATCCTGCACTCAGGGTCGGGTTGGGGGGAGGCTGGACCCCATCCCAACTGCTATGGGCGAAGGTGGGGTTCACCCTGGACAGTCACCAGTACATCGCAGGTGGAACTAGACACGCATTGCGAAACTCTTGATTCTAATCCCAATCATAAATAGAAAGAGTACAATTTTCAGCCCTTTTTTCAGTGTGACATGAGGATATGGTGTGTTGATGTGTTGGATACTGATCTTATACAGACAGTGGGTGTACAGAATGGCATATCTTTTGATATGTGAAAGATGAAATATCTGAGGTAATTTATGTTCTTGCTAAAATTATTCCTTTATCCATCAATTAATTTTTTATTCTAGGGTCAGCATTTGATGGTAGGATGGTAACCTCAGCATGTGAGATAGTTGCCTTTGTCTTTTATTGTTACTGCTTTAATAGAAATTTCAAATTGGTCTTTTTCTTGTGGTAGAATAAAGGCATGGTTCACTTTTATATTCATTTGGGATTATTTTGGATAGTGGACTTCCATTACAATCCTGTACTAGTAACAGTCTGAGGGTTTGATTTTCAACTATCTTACTTAACCCTTCATTCGCCAAACCGTGGTGGGTACCTGGGGGTTATCTGAGTAATATAACCAGATTAAATCCTTTAGGTGCCCATAGGGCTGCATTATGCCTCCTGTGTTTAAGAAGCAGCCGATCAGTTTAGACAGAATGTGGATTGCTTTCTAAACTTCCTGAGAATTCCATTAATGCAGGAACAGGGGTGGCGCAGTGGTGCAGGGGTGTAGCGCTGTTGCTTCACAGTAAGACAGTCCTGGGTTCGACTCCCGGGTTGGGAATTTGCATTTTCTCCCCATGGCCATGTGGGTTTCCTCTGGGAATTCCAGTTTCCTCCCAACAACATGTGTGATTGGGGATAAGTTGAGTGTGCACACTAAATTGCACCTAGGTGTTAATGTGAGTGTGTGGCCCTGTAATGTGCTGGTGACTGTATAGGATCTACCCTGAATACCCCCCCCATGAGTGTGGGATAAAGGGGTTGAAAATGGATGGAAGGATGCAGTGACAGTATATATGCACTACCGTTTTAGTGTATTAAAGATGTTTAGAGTTGTTGCCTTTACACCATCTGAAACTCTTTAGCATTTAACTCATTTTAATCAAGTTTGATCTAGTGATTTCAGCTGGAACTGGGTAAAAAACACATCCAAGTGATGTCTGGTCTGCAAAGGTTTCCAGATCGTGTGCTGTTTCCCCTGTTCTTTATATCAGTCCCTTCTTCTTATTCACCACCTTTCCAACTACCTTTTTGTATAGCAGCAACTTGCTGATGTCCTCTGCTCATTAGAGCCCTATTTTAATGTCTCTTGCTCATTTTTTTTATTTCCTTGGGCCACATGTTAAACTTCCTGTCCCGTCTTTTGTCTACCGTCAACTCAGCAGATAAAGACTCCTACATTGAGTAGAATTTCTTTTGGGCTCATTCTTTCTTTTCCACTCTCACACTGTTTTCTTTCTCTCTTAAGATACTGACAACATTCTTTCTTTCTTCATTTTTCTGGAAGTATTCTTTAGTTTTTGTTATCATTCTTCACAGCATTCCATTTCAAGCTGGCTGGTATTTTACTGCTAGTATCTGTTCTATCTGAGGCCTTCACAATGTTATCATATAATCTTTTCCAGGGAGAGCCGTATTTCCAAAACTTTTTGTGCTTTGGCGGGCTGGGAGTATATGAAATCTTGCATCTGTCACATTATCAGAGCTGGTGTGTTTTTCTCTTCAGTCTCAATTTCTCTTTTTGATTTGGTTTCTTTAGGTTTATTGAGATTTAAAATGTACTGCCTTGATCCCAGCTGAGCTTTAACTCATTATATTTTTTCTCTCCAGTTTGATTCCGCTTATTTGCGTTTCCCCACTAGGTTTACTGATGCAGGAGCACATATGCTTCAATCAGATCTCACAGCACATGCCTTTGGTACACTAGTTTTATTTCATATTGAAGGCGCTTTATTGTTTATTATGCAGGGTCTTTCTCAGATTAATTCAGGATAGGATGTTTGTCTCAGTTGTTACATTCATACCATAACTTAGAAGTTTTTACATCCAAAATTGTCTTTGCCAAGGAGGCACATTTCTATTCCTGCAGCCATTTCTATTCTGTGACATTGAAGTCGTTGCAGAATGTCAAGTTACCAGTTCTCCCTCCCTCTTTCTATAATGTGCTTTCCTCAGGACAGTCTACTGTTTTTATTAACTCATCTCTAGCATCTCTCCTGTATCTAGGACGTTCTGTGACTCTGTTTGCAGTCAGTCTGTCATATTTCAGTGGTAGTTTATGGCTTTGTCTCCTCACTAATTTTTAAGTATGCACCACCTCTGATTCTTCTAAAGTTAATTGTTCCACTATAGTTTAAGTCTTGTCTGCACAAGGCCGTAAGATGAAGCATTGTTGCCCCGTCTTTAGGTTCTAACATTTGTCATGTTTATTTACTTATCTTAGGCTTAAAAGGCTTTAATTGACACTATTCAACTAAATTCCTGTCCTGCCATTCCAGGGTTATGGAGAGTCCTAGCCTTTTCCCATAGGTGACTGCATTCTCACACTCTTTCTTTTTATTTTCTGTGACTTTTCATGCGTAGGCTTGGTGAATACAGGCCATGATTCTTGACATTTGATGAGAGTTGCTGTCCTAATTTTTGCCTTCAGAAAAGTTAACCCATCTGGGTTTCAATGTCTGACCTCTTTCAGGTTTCATGTACCTTTATCTGTGGTTTCTTTTTCCTGTATGAGCTGTTGGTACCAATGCTTTTGGTCTCTGTGACTTCTCTTTCTTTGCCTACGTGTTCAACATTATTATCTGTATTTAAGCCCTCATATGTTTCGTGTTCATCTTCTCCTTCCATTCATCCTAAGTTTGTTTTTACTTTTCTCTGCATTTTTCCCGATGAGTGTCTTCAAATCTGCTTTTTGTATTTTTTTTCTATGCAAAATCCTAATGTCTCTGGAGCCACATGCTGGGTGGCATGCTGTAATTTATTCAACAAAGAAGACACAACTTGGGATCAAGCAATTGCTCTTTAAATACTCAAATGCACCTGACGAGAAGTGCACATTGTCTTCTCTCCAGCAGCTATCATGGCAAGAATGGGGACACTGATCTTTAGACCTTAAGGCTGGATTGTGCAGTTTTAAGATCATGAGGCCTTTTTAGAAATGAAGAATGTCCACTATACTTAAGTACAGAATGGGATTCAGTTATTTACAGTTTTCTTTGCACAATATAGGGTTTAATTCTTGCTGAATGGAAAGACGTCACAGGAGAACAACAAAGCATGAGCATCATTTTACTAGTTCTTTGAATTCTCATAGTTTATGTGAAATCCAATAAACTCTGGAAACTCCAGCATCCCCCACCTGGGAAAACCCCAAAGAATGTATGTCTTTCTCTACCTTTCAGTTTCATATTTACTCTTGCAGGGGGAGTGTCTGTATATGATATATAAAAGCATGGTGGTCGCTTTCAGTTTAGTTGAATCCCTCTTAACATCAGGTTGTTGAAGACAGAGAGGTAAGAGAAACACTTTGTTTGCGACCCTGTGATCTGAAACTTGTACAATACACAAAAACCATGTCTCTCTCTCTTCTACATTTACTCATAGCAACTGTCCGCTGGATGATGGAGAAGGAACAAAGTAGTTTTGAAGATGCCTCCTCTTCTAGCGAATATAGGTGCATTTAAATGCATTCCTTTTTTAGTAAAAGTTTCAGTTCTTTTGTGGGATTTTCCTAAAATTGTAACAGAGTTTAATGGTAATTGTTCATTCACAGTAAACCAATGGAAGGGGAGTTCCACAGCCATTTAGATGAGAAAGTTCGTCCTTACATTGACCTGATTGACTCTCTGAGGCTGATTGGAGTTGAAGAAGATTTGGCTCTACCAACTATAGCAGTGATTGGAGACCAGAGTTCCGGGAAAAGCTCAGTGCTGGAGGCCCTGTCTGGGGTCGCATTGCCCAGAGGGAGCGGTGGGTACATTTCCATCTTCCACGTCTTTTGTTTTATTTGAATTTGTATTAAAATAAAAAATTACATGAAGGAAAAGCATCTCAACCTCATGCGAAATGCATTTTAAGGGTTCTCCTTTTGTCATAGTTGCTGGTATCTATTCTGTCTACATAATGAATTGCATTCGTGAAAAATTAGATGTGGCACGATACCACACATTCATGTCAGATACCAATCCTGACACCAAAACCATGTGTACTTTCTTTTCCCCAAGCTATTGTTAATACATTTGTCTGGATGCACTAAAAACTGAAATGGGTCTCTGCTTCCTCTATAGTGCGTTATATAAGTTATAATATATTTGAGTTTCTTGACTCAAATAATCAGGAAATTCTGGAGTTCTGCACACATGACTGAATCACTAGTGACTCTCTCTTATACATATTAGACATTACTTGCAGGCGCCTGTATTTTATTTTCTACATGGTGCACTGTGTAGAGAGTAGGAATCCACCACTTGAGATACGGCTTTGCTGCTCATTTGTGTTAATTGTAACTTGTGTCAGCTGGATGCCTTTATTTATGACATGTTGTTCAAAGTTAATCAATATTTGTGAAATTCTCTGATGTCTGATCTTGTGATTTTGTCATGTATCGGACCGATACTGAAGGAGTAAATTTTTTGCTTTAAACAATGTACTATTGGGAAATACAGTCAAATTCTGTACCTTAAACATGTTTTACAGACATTACATTTATTTCCCTGGGGAATATAGCATATTTGTACCATACGTGCACAATTTCTCTTTATTTGTTGTATTTTATATATTGGTTAAAATGTGTACATTTGGTACAGTTCACATTATACTTCCTTTCCCAGTTGAATGTAATTCCTTTTATTTAAAAAATGTAACAAAATATATATTTCCCAAAACGTTGCCCATACTTTCGCACTGTATAACAACAGTTTGATTGTGAGGTTGTTGAGAAAGGTGTTTTCTTTGACATGATGAAGAATTGGTGAACATATTTCATAAATAGGGTTCTCTCTCCACCGTAGGTATTGTTACCAGATGTCCACTGCAGCTAAAGCTGAAGAAGGTCAAGGGTGGGATTCACTGGCGAGCGGTCCTATCTTACAAAGACGAGTACATCGAGTTTGATGACCCTTCAGAGGTTGAACATTATGTTGAAAATGGTTAGTATGGTTATTGATAATAATAGATCAAAATATAATTTTACATCATGATGTTGCTGATCTGAAAAAGGAAATGTATTATTAATCTCCAGTGCCACATCATCTTTATAAAAAATGTTGTCTAAGCTCAATGGTCATTGACAAAAGGCTTTTAATGTCATTACCGGTAAATCATAGACGTGAACACCCATTAATCAATTGTTACTTGTGTCTATCAGCCCAGAATGAGTTGGCTGGAGATGGAGTTGGAATATGTGATGACCTCATCACTCTGGAGATCATGTCTCCTGATGTTTGCGACCTCACACTGATTGATCTGCCTGGGATTGCCAGAGTTCCTGTAAAAGGTCAACCTGAAAATATTGGAGAACAGGTTAGTGTAAACGATGACTTTACATTCTTATCTTTAAATTCTGACCAACTAGTTTATTTAGGAATTTGCTCCCCTCATGTAGATCAAAAGTCTCATTCGGAGCATTATAGAGAAGAGCGAAACCATCAATTTGGTGGTGGTCCCATGTAATGTTGACATTGCAACAACAGAAGCACTAAAAATGGCACAGGAGGTGGACCCTGAAGGGAAAAGGACTCTGGGTAATAAAAAAACAAACTTTCATAAGGCACCCAAAAACTACTAACTTTTCTACTACTACTACAATCGCTACTACTACCACCACTACCACCACCTTTACTACTATTTTCACTGCTATTATTAAGTCTACTATTATGATTTGTGCGACTACTGCTATCAGTTCTTTCACTACTATCACAACTACCACCACTTCTACTACTACACTAAAACTATGATTGCTACTACTACTACTACTTCCACCATTGCTAATACTGCTGCTACTACTATTACTGTCACCACTGCCACCACTATTACTATGTCTACACTAATACTTCTAATAATTAGCACTGTGGCTAAAGCTAAAGAAGATCAAGGGTGGGGTTCATTGGTAAATGGTCTGATCTTACAAAGACGAGTACATTGAGTTTAACGACCCCGAAGAGGTTGAACAATATGTTGAGATGTTTTTTTTTCTTTTTATACAGCTATTTTAACCAAGCCAGACCTTGTTGACAGAGGAACAGAGCATAATGTTTTGGATGTAGTCAGAAATCAGGTTATCCCTTTGAGCAAAGGGTACATCATAGTTAGATGTCGTGGCCAGAAGCAAATTGATGACAAAATCTCTCTGGCCGAGGCTACAAAAGTGGAAAGAGAGTTCTTCAAGCGGCATGAGTTCTTCAGGTAAGGTTCATAAAAAGGCAAGTCAAGTAGGGGTTTGTTATCATTCCACTTGGAGACAGCATGCAGTGAAATGAAACAATGTTCCTCCGGGACCATGATGAAACACAAAGAGCAAAAACTATACAATATTAACAATAATACAATATTACAAGACAGAACATCACACATTGCAGCTCATTAGAGCAGTAACAGTACTGAATACATTATTATTTAACAAACAAACAATTGTGCAAATATAGGCATCAGTACAAACAGGCTAAAATGTGGCTAAAACAGGCTAAAATTTGTTCACAATGTATGACCTTCTCCATTTACAATTGAGAGGGATTGTGGCATCACTGATAATATGTGATATTGATTGATGGTGGTATGGTACCTATACCCTTCACTGTGGTGGTGCTGGGTTTTTAAATGCAGTGTACATTGCCACACATCCCTTGTTGACAGGGCTCATCTTTTTAAATAATTTTTCTAATGTATTTCTTAATCTGCCCCTACGTGAGACCTGGTTCTGTGCATTATATTTCATTACATTCATTTGGCAGAAGCTTTTATCCAAAGCAATTTACAATTTGAGGAAAAACTTTTTGGGACCACTTAGGTATTTCTAAGTGCTTGAAGATCATGATCAGGAGAGGAGATCCTTTTCTATACCTGTACCTCTCTGCACCAGCACACACTAGCATGCCAGTACCATGTCAGTTTCACAACACATAACTGTATTTGCATTTTATGTGTAAGACAATTACATTTGGTTAACTAGAGTTTGTTAATAAGTGTAGCAGTTAAGGAGTAGAATTCTCTGGTTATTTGTGAATCGTTTGTTATTTGTGCATTATTTATTAACTCACCCATAATAAACTGATACCCAAGTTCCTGTTTTTCATCAATAGCTGCCTATTGCGTGAGGAGAAAGCAACTATTCAGTGCCTTGCCACAAAACTGACACAAGACCTGGTGGATCATATCAAAGTATGTTGATGTTTTTACTCTATTTACTATATACTCAATTTCTAATTCTTTCTTTTAGATACATTTGATTTTAGTTAGCAATGTTTATCGTAGCCATACATTCAACATCAGCCACGTTTGGGGTTAAACAGGGTTAAAGGTTCATTTGGATAAGAGATTAAACGTCTATATGGATGTAGAAACTGGATTAAGCCCTGGGGTGCCAGTTTAGCATTTTCTCGGTTCAAGCACACCCACCAAATTAAGACAGCAATAGAAAACCTATCTTCATTCATGTAATTTATGGAAATGTATGCCAAACCTTAATTATAATATTTTCACTGTGGGGAATGTACAATTAAAATAGGTGATTGGTTACAAGCTGTGTTGGTTTATGAGCACATCCCTTTAACCCTTTTCTTTTCCCTCTCTCACTTTCTTTCTCCCTCTCTTTTCTTTGTTCAGAAATCACTTCCACTGCTGTCAGAGCAGATAAAGAAGCAGTTGTGGGACTTGAGAAAGGATCTGAGTCAGTGTGAGCCCGGCCCACCAATGGATCCACAGAAGAGAAGAGATTTTTTTATTAGTGTGAGTGTCCACTAACTTCTGGTTTATTAGGTAGTAGGGGTGGAACCAAATACAAATAAGGTATTTGGAAAGACACAAATGACGTGTTTTTTACGAATACCGTATTCGGACAAATACTTACAAAAATATTTGTATTCGGGAATTGTATTGATCACTTTCACTTTTAGATATTTAGCCTCCCTCTCCCCCTCCCCCTCCCCCCATCAGACGCTCAAGTTCAGGAGGAGATTCTGAGGTTGTTTGCGTGCTGCTTTTTTTATTTTCCTCAAATACAGATACGAATATGAATAATTTTAGCTTTTAACAAATACAAATACAGATCCGAATAGACACACCACTCTGCACACCACTATTAGGTAGACCTCCCTCAGGCCAAGCCTTGCTGGCCATTTTATTGAGGAAAAAATAAAAATTGGTGTGCATTGTAAGTGTAGAGTTACTGAAGTTTATCCATTGGTTCACAATGTATCACCTCCTCACTCTTAAATTTCATTAGTGAGAAGAGACAACCACAGTACCACCACCACGAATGATTTTTTTTCAATAATTTTTCAATATATTTTGTAATCTGCCCCTAAATCAGAACTGGTGCTGTGCATTATATTTCATCACAATCATTTAGCAGAAACTTTTATCCAAAGCAACTTACAATTCGAGGAAACACTCAAGTTTCAGGACCACAGGGTATTTCTAAGTACTTGAAGATCATGATCAAGAGAGGAGATCCTTTTCTATACCAGTACCTCACAGGTGTACAACTACCAAAACAATTTCTGATTTATAGTCGTCCAATAGCGGCTGATAAATTATGCAAATTGTTCATATGGTCAGTAAACTGAACTAATAACCAATCATTTTTTAAATCATACCATCTGCTTTCACAGTGACAGTTTATCCTTTTAGTCATTACAGGTTATTATGGTTTTGTTTTTCTATTCTTAATCAAAGACAGCTCATTTGTAGCTGACTTGCTGTATATGCTTCACTCTTACTCTGGTGGTCCCTTGTTTGTGCAGACCTTGATGAAGTTCAATGAAAAGATCAACCGCCTGGCAAACGGGACGACGGATAATGAGGAAAATTTGTTTGTTCAACTTCGGTCAGAGTTCAAAGAGTGGAAAAACCATCTTGATGGCACAAAGTCATCATGTAAGTAAACCTTCCATAATATCCACGAGTCAAACATTCAACTTAATCTAAACATTTTTGTGTTTCTCTTATTCTAAATCTAGTTTTATACTAGTAAATACTAGTATATATATA
>JBBKCR010000080.1:14429835-14458602 GCA_037577295.1 Ladigesia roloffi | reverse complement strand
TTCAGTGTGGCAGTGTACTGTCAGAGTTTTGTTTTAGCCTTAATGAGCTGTAAGGGTCCGTGTCGTGGAGGCGGAACAGACGCATTAGCAGCAGACGCGGAGTTTGGCTAATGAGGAGAGGCGTACAATGTTCTTGTTTTGCTGCCATATTAACATTAATTTTACCATTAGGTTTACTGGAATTTTATTTCACCAATGCAGTTTACATGGATGAAGACTACAGCTGCCCCAGATGCCATTTTTTGGCCTCAGGATATTTGGACGTGCTCAACAGAGAATATCTGAACCTTCAGCAGGGGGTGCAGGTATATTTAAATAAATATAAACCTTAAAAACCTAAAAGTAAATAAAAATATAAATATAACAAACGCAACTTTTATAGTTGCTGAAATTAAGTTAATGTTGATCAAAGAGCTTACATATCAGTCATATAAACTTGAAGTATCAGAATCTGCATCGGAATTGGCCGATCACCTAGACAAAAAAATCGGTACTTAGTATCGGTGGCAAAAATCCCGATCGGGGCATCCCTACTATCGACATATTTAAAAGCAACCAGTAATTTCTAGGGTTATTATTACAATTTATGGACAATTGTCTTGTTTAAATCAACTACTAATATATTTTTTCAGTAGAAAGACATTTTAATAGTGGCCCACAAATGAGTTTGTATCATATATGAACTGCTTATGTTTACATAACTGCTACATTTATCCATCAGTTTAATTTGTTGCTGAATTAAAAGTACAGAAAACCCTAAAAAAGGATTGTCTACTATATCCTCCAAACAGTGTGAACAACATTTTAGTGCTTTATTTAAGTGAATTTAGCTACTTTTGCTAGCAAATTTAATCCTTTATCAGTTTTCCTTTCCTGTCACCCACTCTTTGCATGATCCAGAATGGAGAGACTTGGTTTGTCCCATGCACTATTACTGTCTTACTATGGACAAGCAGACATGTCTGAAGTTTAACAATTGACTACTCGATAAGCATGGCAGGTTTTACTACACTGTACTTAACATGACTGAAACATGTCTATTTTCCAAGATACGTTCAATCTTACACTGTGTGGCTTATCACTGCATTTACTGGGCGGACATTAAGAACTTAAGACTTAAAGCACTTATACACACTAGCAGCAAGAGCTTTCTCACCCAGGGCAGCTTTTGTTACATTTCTTATGTACACTCTGCTCCATCTCTGCTTTTACACCTCACACACTGAACCACACTGTTACTACTGTGAATCCCTCTATGCTGATGCCATCAGTTAACGTTCTGTCTGTGTCAAAGTTTTTCATGATGCAGCAGAAACAACACTGTGCCAGTATGCAGAGTGTATAGAAAATCACATCAATGATGTTTGTATAATTGATGTATTATCATAAATTGGAATCTTACCCATTTATGGCTGCAAACAGAGTCATTCCCAGACATCAGCAGCATAAAAGCTAGCAACATATTTTTACCAGTAGTAAGGTAATGCCTTTTGCATAATGCTAATTTATAGCATAATGCTAATAAGGGAGTACAGCTTCACTCTGAACTAGAGTCAATGCATGCGAATACCTTTATTCTATACAACTGCGTGTGTAATGTGCATATGTAATATCAACTATAAAATACTGAAGGTCATACCTGCTCCTGGGGCCTGTGCCGTTGCTAAGGCTGCCCCCCACCAGAGTCTGCAGAGAGGGCAGCGCCGAGCGGCTGAGCTGCTGTCTACTCGGACCCCTGCGGCCCCCGGGCATGTCCGGCTCCCACGTCAAAAACCACCACCACAACCCCGGCAGCTCCCAGTGACCACGTCCTCACGGCCTCGCCCAGCGCAGCCCGGCCGCTGCAAAGAGGGAAGAAACAAAGATAATGCATTTACAAATCAAAACTTTGCTAGAGTTCAATCTGATCTGCAGAACAGCAAGGAGCCAGATGTCAGAAATTAATTCTTTATCTGAGCCCACTTATCCTGAACCAGTGTTGCGGGGGAAGCTGAAACCTGTTCCAACTGTCACAGGGCAAAATGTGGAGGAAAAAGCACAACCATGGCTCTTAAAATATTATTATTATTATTATTATCATCATCATCATTATCATCATCAACAAAAACAACACCTTGCATTGGAAAAAGTACATTGTCAAATGGAAATGTTGCAGAACATTGAATAATTAAATAAGCAAACTGAATAATCATTCCAACCCTCAACAAGAGCACATAGTAAGGTAATTCATAGTAATATTAAAACTTAATGATCACACTGGATTATATTCTGCTAAACTGAGTGGCTGAGAGGCTTTACTGTGAGGCCCTGGACAGAAGATACTTCACGCTTGTAAAAATGATCTGCAGACAAGGTCTGAAATTAGACCAGCCAAAGATATTTATTATAATGATCAGGAGGGGAAAAATCGGGTTGCTCTAGAATACCATGACTCCAATACGGAAAGATTGAAGGGAAACTTTCCCTCCAGGTGAAAACCTAAGACACCACACATCAACACAGCACCTGGAGGTATGCAGCCAACCACAAAAACTGGAATGCAGAGGGAACATCCACCTCTCATAATGTTGAGCAATGACAAAATGGACTAGAATATGTGCACCAGCCTACAGGAAACAGGGAAAAAATGCATCCTCTGGGGATTTAAAACTCTTTTAACCGCATCACCACTGACTCATCATGAACAGTACGCAAAAAGATATAAAAAAATAATAAGTAATAAGTACAGGACGAACACATTTGCAGTCAACATATCTATTAGTTGAATTACATTCAGGGCTGGACAATCTCTCATATGGTGATCAACATTTTTCAAACTGACATTGCAGGATCCAACACGCAAATGTTCTCATTATCCATGAGATTACAATGAATGTCCCAGTAGTGCCGATTATTTTAGATACATCATTTTTTACTTTTTCAATGCATAAAAGCTAGTTAAAGCCTTACATATTATGTAATAAAATATACAATGTTCTTTAAGCCAATATGCCTGCAGAAAAAAAATAAAAAACTGGTGCTATTATGTAAATCTTAACATTATGATAACATTACCATGTTGCCACTCCTGCTTTGAACCCCATTAAATCAAGTGAAACACCAACGTGGCAACAGTTTTAAAGGCGACTGTTTAAAGAAAATTCAAATGTATGCTAATGCTAAACACCACCACGGATCAGACAAGACCGGTTGGTCTCTGAATCGTGTATCTTTACATTTGCACTAGAGCTACAAGTTTAACAAAAAAGAAATCATCTAGTATTCCTCAAACTGGTCCTCAGGTACTAGTCTGCACTGGTGTTGGACTTAAAGCAAAAATGTGAACCCAACAGAGGTCTCTAAGATCATGTTTGACAGGCACTGGTTCTCTCCATTGCTTTTAATGCTCCCTTATTTTGTGGCCCCTAAGAAAGCCACATTTTATGCACACTTCCCAGATTCTGTTTCTAAATGCAATGTTTGTTTATATGGAATATTTTACAAACTTAGTCAAATTTCTCTAATTTAAATTAACTGATAACGTTTGCAAAGAGTCATGGCCATCCTCAGTAACACACTTCACTACGTATTGTACTAATACAACCATGTTACAAATAAAACAGAATAGCCAACAGGTTTTGACTGATTTTTCAAGTAATCGTTTAGGCTACTTTAATTTACCAAAAACAAGCCACATAGAGGTGGGTGATTCATTATCCTAATTTGTGATTTCTGTGCATATCACCCAGCCCCTCTCTCGCTAAATGTTTGCTTAACTTCATGCCAGATGTTTAACTACTGCGGCTCAGCAAAGTGCAAAAAAGCGTAAAATGAGGAACTTGACAAACACATGCGCAACACAGCTTTAACTGCCACCAACATCATTGCTATCCACAAGACACTGCTCGTAAATACATCCAAAGAATGAATGAATTGGACAAGAAGGAATAAAAAAATGACACTTTTTGCACTAGGTCACAGTCATCCTGGAACAGATAAGGTGTTCACAAAGCTGTCTTGGTATACTAAAGCATTAAAGAACTTGGCCTAGCTCAAACCCTAATCTACGAGGTGTGTCCCAATACCTTTGTCAATTTAGTGTAGTTCTACGCTCATTAGTCAGACCCGTGGACCTCTTCTCTCCTCAGGTAGATACAACCTGTAGCTCTAGCTGAGCCTCACACTTCGCCAGGTTTCGCATGAAAAGCGCTTCCAACACTGAAAAGACCCGAAGACACCCAGTTGCTGTGTGAAGAGACCTAACATATAAAAAAACCCGACGAGAAGGGAGAGGTGTGTACTTTTTTCACCGTATCGCTGGTTCGATTGTTAGCATTCGAGCTAACAGCTCCAGGCTCGTTTGCAGAAGTGTCCACTTTTTCTCGTTAAAACTGATTTCGAGTAACTCAGAGAGCCTGTTTCCCCGGACAACAGGGACGGAGAAGATACTCACACATCAATCAGAGACATCAGTCAGCCGTGGTGCAGGATAAGAACGAGAGGAGAGAGAGCATTTGTTCCTGTCCGGAGAGAGGCTGTGGGTCTGGATGGGTTTTAATAAAAAGAAGAGCCGCAGTTCCGTCTTTAAAGGTGAGGAGAGTGATACGAGAAACAATAGAACACTGTCTTCCAGAACTGAGAGGGAGAAATTGGGCATGAAGCAGAAGAGAGGCTGGTGTGTGAGCAGCAGGCAGGTTAGAGGAGCTCCAGTCTCTCAGACCGACGTGGCAGAGCGAGTCCTCCCTCAGCGCGTCATCCCCAACGCGACCAGCCGCGATGGGCGCATGCGCACTGGTGGGAACATGCCACAGCTCGATACTACATTATCTGGAAAAAAGTATTGGGGCACACCTCTTAATTCAGAGTTTGAGCTGGGCTCCTTACTTCCAGTGAACGACAATCATTCTCCTTCAGCACACCAAGACATTCTTGACAACGCCATGATTTGTGGACACAGTTTGGAGAAGAACCTTTTCTATTCCAGCATTGCTGTGCCCCTGTGCACAAAGCAAAATCCATAAACACATGGTTGGATGAGTTTGGTGTGCAAATATTTGACTGATCCGCACAGAGCACTGTTTGGTCTGGTCACGTTAACGTTTTATTATCACCTTACCACAATATTTAAGACCAATTAATGCCAATTATTTCATTTCGCATTAAGGCATAAATATATTTTTTAAAGTTTGTTGTTTTTGGGGTCTTGTGTATGTGCAGAAGACACAGCTCTACGTCTTAGCTTGTTTTCCCGGAGATTAGACATCCCACTTTGTCTATAATGGTTCCAGCCCCCGTGCTGTGGAATAACAAACGTGATAGAACGTGAATGCTCTGTAGTTGCATGTAAATTTAAATTTTTGTTTAGATTACATTACTGTTTATGTTTAAGAAAATATTTGTGTATGTGTGTGTGTGTATATATACATACACACACATGCATAAATACATTGTTGTGTTTTGGTTAAAATTTTTATAGAGTAAACTTTAAATATGCCCCAAATATGCTACCAAAGCACAAATTTAATTTTAAACTCTGTTTAATACATTACCCTTAATGTGAATGTAAAGGTAATTCCATACAGACTGTACTGTAATCCATGCAATGTCATTTTCTTTTGTATAAACAGGTAAATACAGCAATACATTAGTGTGATTTTAGTAATTAAAAAACATGTAGGGGTAATCACCAATAATGTTTATATCAATAATTTACTTTTCATCAGCATGCGTCTTATTCAGGGTTCTTCAGGAGAAGTAATGTATTGTAGAGACCCGCTGGTTAAAGCAGACATTGGACAGTGACTGAGCTCAACAGCCTCTTTTAATTTAGTTTACAGTAATAAAGCTACTGGGCTTTAAGAGGAACAAAATGAAAAACAAGAGAAACACTCAAGGCAAGTCAGGGGCGGACTGGTAATCTGTGCGTTCTAGAAAAGAATGGCTCTTATGTACGGCGGCCGTTGGCCTGTCTTTCTTGGCCGAGACACAGACCTCTGCCAGCTGATGAAGAAAAAAAGTAAAATGGGTAAAAAAAACATTGCCACGAAAAAAAGAGAATATTTGAGGAGGATATTTGTAGGTTCCGCGTTATTGTGGAGGTTTCTATGCACAACCACATATTACTGAATCCGTGATGAGTGGTCTGCATAAAAACGAGGATTACTGTATATTTGTACATTTTCTCTACTCAAGTCTACATCAAATTATTTCAGTATTTTTAATTATTATTACAAATAGTGATAGAATTAAACAAACTAAAAGAAGTAACAGCATGTTTAATAAAACATTTTATTGCACATTTTGCATATTTTCAAATTTTTATAGAACATTTTGTTAATTTATATCTCAAAGTATTTAAAAAATTGCCCCTTCACCACACAAAAACAGTAGTCTTTCTTTTCAATGGTTCTTTTTGTTGTCAGTGTGTCTTTGTTTGGCTCAGATCACTCAGCTGATAAGTACCAGACAAAGCTTCCTTCTTTCATATAAAAAATAAAATGAAATAAAATCATTCTATAGGCAGAAGTTACATTAATAGCTTAATAGTAAGATAGTAAGATCTGACACATTAGCAATTTCCCATTTAGGTCCACTTATGATGGTGTCAAAGGTCAACAGGACTACAAGAGGAGACGTAGTGTTTTGCCGTGTCTTTTTTCAGACCCCTCCCCATATTTTACTGCAGTATATATGATTACTTATTATTATTGTTGGAGTTGTAGTTGACACATGTATATGTGTTAAATTGTCACTTTTTTGCTCAGGTGGTCAGCTTAAAGAGGCAAATATAAGCAATTTCCATCTATTATTTAATTAATAGCTTCTGGAAACATTTATGTATCAAAAGTCTCAAAGTTATGATTTGAGACTCTTATTATATAGTTACGCAAGAAGTAATTTCCACCAGGATCAATAAAGCTTTCTGATTCTGAGTGACACCACATCCAAATCAGAAAAAGCCAAGTTAGCTATTGTTATTCTTTATCAACAATACTAACAGATAACGGTATTGGTTTAAATATATATATATATATATACACACACACGCACACACACACCACAGCAACATTTGCACAGGGAGAATTTAAACCATACTCTGTATGACTGCTTTTATGAAACAGAAAAAAGTGCTAATAAACAGTATTTACTATTTTCACTACTGTTGACAAACACACCAGCCACTTTGGATTTTAAGGTCAGGGTTAGTAAGGTTCCTCTGATCATCTGAAATCCACCTTCAGTTAAATGTAGCATTCAATGGCGCTGCTAACTAGGAGAGGGGCTAATTATCATTAGCAGTAACCAAAGCCAATACGAATGGGTAATTAATTAAACCAAGAAAAACAAAAGAAAAATCAAGTGTAGACTAAAATCAAAGGGGGTAAAACAGACAGCTGCTGGTGGATGGAATAAAATGTGAAATGTAGCCTGTATCGCAATATTTGGAGCTGTAGATTACTTAACATTAGATTAGTGAGCATGCAAGAGACACTAACAGTGTTGCACAATACCCTTTAAGTTGTGACTGTCCAGTGCTCTGCTGATACAAGTGCAGATGATAAAAAAACTACTATCAGAGAGCAAAGTCGAGTGACTGTTGTTGAAGTGACAGAAAGCCAAAATCAAACATGTTCTGTTGTGTTTGAATTGCTAGCTTGTTTGCTAAGCTAACAGCAGCTTAGACAGTAAACCAAAAAACCACATGTCAGAGTACAGGTTTGGCTCCAGAAAAATAATGTTAAAATGACATTAGTTTAAAGGTAAAGACTCATATTTAAGATTTATGTGGTGTGTATAGCTCTTGGCCATTGCTAAGCAAAAACCATGTATAGTTTTTATTTTTTAAAAAGTTTCTCCATGATTTCCCCTCTTTCAATCAACACCACTGCAAATAAATTCTCATGACAAATTAGTGACCGCCCACATGTAAACGATCAAAATTTTCATTTGGCCATTTGGTTTATAGGCAAAGAAAAGAACTTTGATTCCATCAAGAGTTGAACTATCATCATATATTGCATTATCTTATTACCATTAATCTGTCCAACACTGAAGATATTTTATTTTATTCTAATTGTCATACATCACTTTAGGAAACTTGCTTTGTGCCGGTCAGCAATTTTCAGGAATAAATATATATGAGGCACTTGAATGAGGCAAACAATACAGCTATAAAATCACTATAGCCTTAACATCTACATATACCATACACAAAGACTTCCAATGGATTACCTTTATATACACTGTACATTAAATCAGGGACTAGCTAGTAAACTACTTTACCTTTATTTTGGTGAAAACTGAATGTTGCTTCTTTGTTGGACATTCAACCGTACTCTAGTAATTAAGGGGCTTGGTGGAAGAACAAGTGATAAAAACAGCTCTCAGTACCAAGAGACTCAAAAATGTTGGGTTAGCAAATTAAGACCAAAAAAAAAAAAAAAAAAAAAACACAGACAGAGGTTACAGACCCCCTGCTCTGTTCCTGGTCATTTACTTACCCCAACCTGGGGGGTTCAGTTTTCACAGTCTATAGAAGCATCACAATTAAAACAGAAGGTCTTCTAGCGCAGGGATGGACATTCCTTTTAACAATCTTTACAAAAACCTTCATATTTTCATGGCAGTCCTTGGCGATGGCTTAAAGGTAGCGTTTTCCAGGATAAGCTCCATAATGGTGGTTCAGAGAGGTTCTTCAGATTACAATACTGGTACCACTTCGTTCCTACAGAAGAGAGATGGTGTAGTCAATGTACAGTCTGAAGAAGTGTGTGTGTGTGTGTGTAGGTGTTTAGGTGTGTGTAGGTGTGTGTGTGTGTGTGTGTTTAGTGCATGACTGGTAAACCAAAGTTAGTATGAAAAGAAAGTGCCGTGTACAGTAATGTGCCTTCAGGTACAAGTCTAAACAAACTTAATATAAACACTGCATTTCAATGTAATAAATACTGCCCTAGTTTGAAATATTGCAAATGAGACATTAGCAGCTATTTTAAGATGTGATTTTAGTGTAGTGTTTTTACATTAATATGCCTTATGTCAGAAGTACAGAATGCCAAGGTTTCTCCAGCTTTCTTCAGCAAGCCACATAAATCAAACATATGGCTCTGCTTCTGTATTGATTATTTATCTTAAACTTAAAAAAAAAAAAAAAAAAATTCCTGCACTTCCAAAGTACTACTGTCATATTAAAATGGTTATAAATACACTACCATTCAAAAGCTTGGAATCCAAAAGCTTCCATAATATAAAACTCTGCTTTTTTATATTCCATAATAGATAAAAATCTGCAGATAAATGTACGAATGTATGAAATGTATGAAAATATTCTAATAAATTAATTTGTTTGCAAATTCACTAGTTTACAGAATTACGAATAGTATAACATTAAATAAAGAGTTTAAAGATGACCACAACTGAAGATTATTCTGAAATACGCTGTTTTCTTGTGACAATGGTAAGATGTGTTTCTATTTGGAGAAGAGAACAAATATTGAATCTTACAGAAAACCGGTCTGGGCGCCTCATTGGCTTCTGGCCTGGCTCGTACTCGCTGTAGCTGGGTGGGTGTTCAGAATAGTGTCCACCTCGTGCGCCTCGGGGCCCTCCCCTCCTGCTGTCCTCATCACTGGCCGAGCCCCAGGAGCCCCTACGGCGGGGGGGCGAATAACTCCGCTCGTTTCTGGATGGTCCTGGGCGTCCCGGATCCGCCAGGTCATCCCTGGATCGTGACCGCGGACGGTAACCAGGCCCTCCGGCCCGGCTCCGGTTATCCAGCATGTCTTCCTGACTGTAGCTTCGGGTCATGCTGCGTCCGGAAGGAGGAGGGTAGTGCCGGCCATAGCTGGATGAGCCACTGGGTGGGCGTGCACCATGGGGCCGTCGGGGGCCAGGACCATCATTTAGCGCAGACAGCATGCTGGGAGGGCCGGCGGAGAAGGGCACATTCTGGGGCATGTGATGCGGCGGAGGGGGTAGTGGCTGCATGTTTGGCTGAGGCTGGAGGAGGGGGCTGGTCAGGTCAATCCCTCGCATCTGACTCTCCAGATAGTCCAGCATCTTGTTGTTACCATGAGCACTGCCATGAATGCTCCCGTTACCATGGATGCTGGGTGGTGGCATGTTAATGGGCATTTGGCCCGGATGGGGAGGCGGGAGGGGCACGGGGGTCATGGGCATCTTTCCTGACGCTGAACCTGCATAAGAAAATAAATTCACACTTAATGTATGTCTGACAGAACATATTTCATATTCAATCAGTGTTTCAGTCCACATCAGCTTCAAGATTCAAGAGTTTGTCAGCCCAGCCACATACACAAGTACACAGAGGGCTAAAATAGCATCCTCTGCACTTTGTCTGGCTTTGTTTAACGCCATTTGCTGCAGAGTCAAGAACTGCTCCCACATTATATTGCAGCATCTAAGTTAAAAATGGCAAAGTACAAAAACAGGCAGGTAGTGCAAATAAGTGTGTATTCTGAGGTGGAGTTGGTGGGGTTTTTTTTTTACAGATTTTTTTGCAGCAAGTTTTTAATGCCGTTTTTTGAAAGTATTGGTGCAGTTTAGGATAGTTAAATGTCTCATGTGCAGTTTTTTAACAGTCTTTCTATGTGCTCAGACCCTGTTCAGACCCCTGATGTTAGGCGCTGGCTCTGAGTTCAGGAATCGAACAGCTTTTGAGATGAAGCTCTTGTGATGTCCGGTAGTGGTGATTCTGATACTTCTGAACCTTTTTCCTGACATCAGGTGGAAAACAAAGCGTTACAGGTCAACGAGTGGTGGGAGGGGAAACACGGATAACCATCTCAGCCCCTCACGACCCACTGATGGGATTTTTTTTCGTTGGCTCTGTTGCACTTTTAAAACCAGGAAGTGATGCTCTCAGTGGTTCCCCAGAAGAGGGTGTTGAGGATGAGAGGAGAAAGGCACACCCAAGAACTTCACGCTGCTTAAGTTGTTAGTGGGGTGTACTGAGTGTCCTGAAGAACCATCTCCTTTGTCTTGCCGATGTTCAGGGACAGGTTGTTTTCTTTCAACACCAGTCCACCAGTTGTCCGATGTCCTCTCTCTATGTGGCCTCATAGTTGTTCCATACAAGCTTCACCACTGTTGGGTCATCCACAAGCTTGGAAATGTGTTTTGTGCTGAATTAGGCAACACAGTCATGCATCAGCAGCGTGAACAGCAGTGGACTGAGCACGCCTCCTTGTGTCGATCTACTTTTGCAGTCCTTCTATGTGAAAGTCTTGCGTAAAATGAGTGTTCTTCTTTCTCTTTATGAAGCATAAAATTAAAAAAAATTCTATATAATGCTTAACTATATACACTACTGGTGCAGAGGTCCAAACTATGCTAGAACTACCTTAAACGCTTAAACCCCATCTAGCTGCTTTAGGATGAACTGCACTAGAGTGAAAACAAGGAAACCTATAAGTGCTGCACATTCATGGGAACTTTTGCAACATAGTTGGAAATAACTTTCTGCAGAATGAACAATGAGACATCGGACCACATGAATTTCAATAAAAAGAAAAAAAAAAGAAAGAAAAATTGTTGTGTTCTAAAACTTTAGACCAATAGAGTCTACAAAGCATTGCTCTAACCTGCGTTAGCTACAGGTGACATATATAATAGGGTTTTGACATTGTTTTTGACATTGAAGGTGCATACACACATTTTTATACAACTAAAAAACTACAACAGTATTCTGACCAACTGTATAGTTCATTAGGCCAATAAGTAATATTTTAAACAATTTGCACAGCTCAGTCAGTCATGTTTAGGAAAGAAAATATGTATTTGTGCCAATTCAACCCTGTAATATGAATACAAACTGACACAGAATAAGGAGAATTAAGCTACTCTTTGTTAGGGAGATTTATGCACACAAATCAGAAATAAGTCACTATCATGACAAGAGGAATGATTTTCCTTGTACACCTCTAGCCATTTTCCAGTGAACACAAACAATTAGGGCTTATTTTCACAAAATCCGTGTAGCACACACAGTAGCACCAATGGGCACATTAAGCATCATATGAATTCATAAAGAAAGATGGCAGGAGCTGATATAAACAGACAGAATTCATATTATTTTTATTTGATCTTACTTTACATAGAAAATAACTTTTGGTTGACTTACCTGGATACAGCATGGGATTCATCTGGTAGGCCTGGGAGCTAACGTTACTCAGGGGGGCATAGACCTGTCCGTTGTTCCACGCATTCATGGCATCCTTCATCATCCTGTGCTGCATCACCGCTGAGAGGAAGAATGAATGTACAGTGTGGGTTTGCATGGACTTGCTAGTTCAATCCATGTTTTAAAGTCGCATTACAGTAGTTAGTCAAAAGGGGGTGCTCTTGTCCTTCTCAATACACTGGGATGAGGCAACAACAGCCACATGTAGCATTTCTCAACAAATCAGTTGAAATTTAGAGAAGAATTTTGCAAAAACATTTTCTCGTTTATAGTTAGATGTGGTAAATGCAATATTCAATATATATTATGATAAATGTATATCTTAATATGTCTCAATATACATGCTTATAAATAGCATGTATATTGAGACATTGAGAGTTCTACCTGAGTTTATTTCTGATCAAATTAGTTTCCTAAATAAAGAAAGTAGAATTGCTACATTTTGAGTTTGGATCTTTACACTACTATTGTAATTTGTTTCTGGGTCTACCTTGCTCAGGGCAGCAGCAAGTCTGTGGGCAGCATGGACAGCGAACGTAACAGCAGCAGCGCTGTGGACAACACTGGCAGCAGCAGACGCCAAAGAGGATGATGAGGAGAAAGACTCCAAGGACAATGAGGAGTGCGGTCAGCCAGTCTGCAAAAACAAGATACACATGTAAAATGAGCCTAACACAAAAATAGCAATACAACATAAAATAAGGTCACCATTGATTTGTTCTGTTCAAAATAGAAAAGCTGACATTGGCCTATGATTGAGGCTGCTTATTTAAGTGAATGAAGAAAAAGCTGCTCACTGTATACAATGAGTTTGACAAACTGGTCTCTGCCACCAGTCATATCTCCAGAAGCGTCAACGGAGCAGACGTAGACGCCGTTGTCCCACCACATCACTTCAGAAATCACCAAGTCAGCCTCTGACAGAAAAGACAGAAGATTCCTCAGCAGACAGAAACAACAGGTATCCAAAAAGAGGGGACAGTGTTCTTGTTTGCTTGTTTAAAACTGTTTTTCCAGTTAAAAGGAATAATTAGGTTGAAAATAAGATTAAGCATACTCTTTTCAACCAAAGGAGTTAGAAATTATAAGGCTAATGTAGCCAATAAGCAATTAGTCTCACATGCCTTAATTATCAAGCTGTTAAGTGAAAAGAACTAGATTTTGTGTGTCTACTCCTATCTATAAACATGTACCATGGTTTGTAGTACAGCTAAAAATGGAAGCCATCTTAAAGCCAATAATTAATCCACCTCCATAGGTAACAATATGTCAAACATTAGTTGAATTTCTGAATTTTTATTTTAGGATCACAGTACACCAGCAAGAAATATGTCTTTCATTAATTCTAAATAGCTGTACTAGATGATAATGGCTGTGCAAAACGATAAGTTAAGTGAGGTATACAGAAGACTTACTGTTCTGGATGGTGATTTTGCGTCCTTGGTATTCCGGACCCAAAGTAGCCTCATTAATGCCCTGTTTCTGAGCCACAATTCTTATGGTGCGTTGACTATCTGGACAGTCATTGGACGGGTCTTGACCCAGCTGCAAAGCGGCCTGATAGGCTAGAGGGTAAGACACATTGCAGGTGAGTGGTTGGGGAATCCTAGCATTACGTAAGAGGAGCTTCTCAAAATGTGTGGTGTCCAGTAATTCATCATGAGCAGAGCCTAAATGTTGTTAATATAATTTATAGAAAGAACAATCTTTCATGGTTTAGCAACTACTATGTCACTAATGTTTAAGGTATTTAAATATGAGAATAAGGTATTAAAAGTGGGTCCATAATGTTAGTCAGAATTATGCACCCTTTTAAAGAAATCAAACAAAACCCTTCATATTTCTTGGAAATGACCATAACCAAGACTGTTAATACTTGCATTGCATCTATATGAACAAAGACCAAATCTCCACAAAGTCTGATTAAGATATTTCTGTTGATGTGCTGAATTTCAAGTATAAAATGACAAGGCCAAAATGATTAGTACTCCTTGACATTTAATGGTCAATTGTGTGGTCTCTCTGTCCTACAACTAACAAGTTCTCAACAAGGTTGGCACAAGTTGTCATGAGGTACACCCACTCTTCCATGGCAAATCGATCCAGCTCATCCATATTCAAGGTTTCGATCATGGACATTGATCTTGAGCACCCACCACAGATTCTCAATGGGACTGAGATGTGGGCTCTGTGAGGGCCACTCCAGTACCCTGAATCTGAAATCCCTCATAAAGGTTATGACTGATTTGAAGGCATGCTTTGGGTCATTGTCTTGCTAAAAGACCCAGCTGTGACCTAAAGGGAGACTTAGAGCAGTATGTTGACATTTTGATGAATAATTTCAAGAAATCTGCTTCATTTTCATGACCCCATGAACACGAATGAGGTTCCAGTGCCCCACAACCTGACACTTCCATCACCATGTTTAACAGCAGGACCTGTGTTTTTAGGGTTGAATGCCAAAAGTGGCATCCCTGTACCCAAACAGCTCATGTTTAGTCTTATAAAACCAAAGAGCAGTCTTCCAAAACTCAAAATATCAAATGTTCATGGGCAAACTTTGGTCGGGCATTGATTTGCCATTGTTTCAGCAATTTAGCTTTTCTTGGACGGCGACCTCCAAGTCCTCCACTATGAAGAGCTCTAACAACTGTCTACCTTGTCACATCAACTTTAGAAAAGGCCAGCTCAGCAACAATCACCGTGGCAGAGACCTGAAGATCCTTATTGACATCTCTGAAAATCTGTGAAATCTTGTGCTTTAGTCCAGGCCCATGTTCGTTTGCAAAACACATATTTCGTAAATTTACAACCAGTGTATTTTCTGTAAATAAAAAAGCATACCTATAACAAGCATAATAACTAAGAGTGTTTTACATTGACCCCTCTAAAGACACATGGAAATTCTAGAAAAAATAAATGACAGTTTAGACATTTTGCAAAGCATAATTTTCTTTTACTTCTTCCTGATTTGGAAATGCCAGATTTCCATCTGTGCTCTGCATCTTCCTCTCTCACACCTACCACCTGCATGTCCTCCCTCAGAACATCCATAAACCTCCAACTAGGCCTTCCTCTTCTCCTCTTCCCGTCAAGTCCATCCTCAGCATCCTTCTCCCAACATACTCTAACTCTCCCCAGCACATATCCAAACCAATCCAGTCTCGCCTCTATGACTTATTCTCCAAAGGTCCAACTCAAGCTGTCCCTCTAACATCATTTTATGTTGACATATTGTGCTCCTTACAAACCTCATTTTAAACATGATAGTATTACAATGGATATTTCTGAGCTATTTCTGAGATTTTGCATGATTATACTATCTAGTTAACATGCAACATTATGTTTACTGTGTTATTTGTTTACATTAAAATTTCAAAATTACGAGTTTAAGAAATCTGTTTGTGGACAATTGCCACTTTTGTTTCCTTAATATACTTTCAATGGACTTTAAAAGAAAATAATCTATTCCTTCTGTGACATAACTTAAAAATGACCTTGCTTTCTAGTTTTTCCTATGTTGACATTTAACAAGCATGAGTTTCATGGTCATTACTAAAGTATTTTATTAGATACTGAACAGTAAAATGCGAGCAGGAAATAACAGAATGTAATAATAGTTACCATAATTTCATGCTCACAAGGTTAAAAGATATAATTCTATAATTGGAATACAAACTACTTTCACACAATTGCATTCGAATGAGAATTACCACAGTGCACAACATTTTTCAAACCTGAATGAACTGAAAATGAAAATGCAGTTAGAATGAATCCAGTCTAAAATAGCTCACTGTATCTCGCTTACGTACACACACAGTGAGATACATTGTTAGCTCTGGGGTCACATTATCTGATGGCCTATTTCTAAAAACTAAAGTGAAGCGCTTGTATTAAAATTGCTAAAATTGCTGGTATTAGTAGCTTCTACTTTTAAAGTATTAATTCACTTTTCTCAAGCTCTGTCCTATTCAGAACGTTATGTGCCCTAAAGCTATGAAGAGGGACAGAGAGAAGGACTGCTTTCTTGCACAGAATTTCACACACAATAGCTCACCCCGCCCAGCCATTCCCAACATGAGGACACTTCCTTTAGCTCTTGCAAGAGACTTTGCTGATAGCCGAAATCTGCTGTTCTGACCTTAGGATGAAATCTGCTGGTTCTCACCTGTTGAGTAGTAATCCAGCACGGGGTCTTTGCAGAAGGACTTGTAGCGCCAGGTGACCAGAACATTCTGAATGGGCGCCGAGGTTGAGTAGTCACACTGCATCGTGGCGGGGATAAATAGAGTCCTACTTATCTGTGTGATCGGAACAGTGACCTGGACGGCCAGCACATCTGGACACAAAGAGATACACAAAAGAGAAAAATAAGGAAGGATATTTATGGGGGTCTGATGTATTGAACGTATACAGTAGCTCAGTTTACAATCATTTAGAACTAATTTATATACCGCATCCAAATTGTCGTACAAGATTTTCGAGTTAGAGCTGCGTCAAACCCCCTTAGTATGACTTTGTGTGGGTGTGAAAAAGAGACTGCAATAAATGTTGGCCTGTTAAAGAAAACACCACAGTGAAACCTGTCTAACTGGACAGGCAGAGGAAGAGCAGGATATACAGACATGCCTTTAACAGCCCCCATCAACACACTCCCAGGCACACACAAACAGTCTTTGTCTCAGTGTGAAGCTTAAACAAGAAACAAATTTGAAGTCAAATATTCTCGTTTGTGATGTGTGAAACCTCAAAACAACTAGTTGAGTAGCTTGTACACACACACACTCATGTAAAAGTGGTGTGTAATTTTTTTTAAGTGTGGCAAAAAAGCAGTAGTGAACTGAAGTGTACCTCCCGAGTAAAAAAAAGCATCAAATTAGGAAATTAATTTAGGTCTAAACACTCTAAAACACCAGTTTACAGCCATATGGCAAATGTGAGTTTATGTGTTGGAGAAGGGGAGGTGGTTGATTAACTAATTGTAAGTGATTAAAAAGGAACAGTGACCTTCCTTTATTCTACAGAATCTCATTTATTCTTATTAAATATATTATAATAATTAATCACTAGGAATGATCAACATCAGCTTTTGGTTCTGTAGACCCTGTACTGTTAACATAAGCTTATACCATTTTTAATGTAATAATACAAAGAACTTTTTTATAAAACTTGACTTCTCTGAGTATTGCAATTGCTCACGTATGTTAGCTTCACTATGTGGACAGTAGTATTCGGACACATCTGTTTTTCAATGTTTGAGCTAGGCCTATAACTTCCAGTGAAGGACAGTCTTATTGCTTGAGCATGCAAAGCCATTTTGGACTTCTAAATTTGTGGACACAGTATGGCCTTTTTTAGCTCCAGACACGGTTGGATGAATTTTGGAATGAAATGGAACGGAGATTGTAAGCCAGGCCTTCCCATCCAAAATCAGTGCCTGATCTCATAAATACCCTACAGAATGAATGGGAACAAATTCTCACATAAACTCAATTATCTTGTGGAAAGCCTTCCTAGGAGAGTGGAAGCGGTTACAGGTGCAAATGGGGAACAACTCCCCATTTCTATTAAAGTATATTTATCTGAATGCAGTGTCATTAGTGTCTCCATTGATGTAATGGTTAGGCGTCCCAATATTTTGTATATGTAGTGAACATATTAGCTTGGACTTGCTTCACAAGTCAACATTTATTGGAGGCGAGCTGTACATGACTACCGATTTAAACATTTCTACGTTAAATTAAAATACCAAACAAACAAACAGAAACGCACATTCGTGCATCCATAAACAGTATGTGTTCACGTGACCGATACCGGTTGCCACGGTGACTGTCTCGCACGGTTTTGGTTTTCGGTTGGTTTCGGTCGACGTTTAAAGAACGTTTAAATTCATACATTCGTCATATAAAGTGTGAATTTCCCCATCAAAAATAATTAACAAACCCAAGAAAAAGCGGTAAACTAGACAAAAAAACAACAGTTTCACCTTTAGGCCAATCGCCAGATAAGAGTTATTCCAGTCTTACCTGTGAGCAGGACAGAGAGGAGCAGAGGTGCCAACAGCAGCCTCGCCATTTAGTCTCAAACAGGGTCACAGGAGAGCCAGAAATTAGAAAAGCCCGACTGGCCTGTAGCTAGGGACACCAGGACAAAACCTGCTCAGACTTCAACAGGAACAAGAGCTCCTGTAGCTTCCTCGGTGTGACCCTCCAGCTTCACCTGCTGCTCTCGACCACGCCCAGACAGGTGCATCATCTGACGTCACCCGGACAGGTACACTGAACCATCGACTTAGTTCATCTTGGTTCCCAGAACAACATATCTCTCCTCTGCCCTGTTTCTGCCTTCACTCTGAGAGAGACCTTAGTGTGTTAAACCATTTATTTATTTACTCAAAGTCAGGTAGGAACTCATAGTGTGCTGTAGTGTGTTCACATATGACATATTGTCACTTTCCACTTCAATCAGGTATAAGCAAGGGCATTCTGTAACACTGTCTGGTCTCACACAATATGTTGTACTAACATGCACAGTCATCACTTCTACACTCTAGAAGGGGTTATTCTGTATTTTTCCAATACACTTCCTCCATTTGATTACAGATTAATCAAACTCTATTCACACAGTAAACTAAACACAGGCACAGCATACTTTAGAAGCATAGATATTAATTGTTGACAAGACATCATGGCCAAAGATATGAATGGTTCACAAGACATTGTGGCCAAAAAACATGATAGGTCTGCTTTAATGGTATCAAAGGGAATTCTAAGCAAGCAAACCATATAGTCTTACATAAGCAGATCGTTTAAGATCTTAGTCACTAGTTGGTGGAACAAACTGACCGTAAATATCAGATCTTTAAAAAGATGCAAAAAACTGCTGTATTCTCCACCATCTTTGTTTAAATATCAGCATTTCTATGGTACTTTCAGTTTTCTTTCAGTATATATTTTCTATGTATTATTGAATTTTAGTAATTTACTTTTATTAATTTTGTTTTGTATTCTATTTCTGTATATGCTTGACATAGAATGGCATTAACAGTGATCCTCATATAAAAGGAATAAGGAATTCCTTGACATATCACATATGTATTTCTTAATTTTCTAAAATAATTCTTCTGGCAACAATCTTGAAGAAGTATCTGTAAAGCTTTTTATGTACATCTCCTTTTGGTAATTTATAAACAAATGGTAATACGTTTTTCTTCTAAAATGACAGAACCTTAATTTTTCTCTAAATTATATAGAAACGTGGGTGCTCTTTTATTTCCTAATTTTCTTAAAATTATTATTTTGTAATAATGTTCAGAAGCATTTGTTAAGCCTTTCTGTAGACATGAATTCATAAACTGATTGGGAAATAAAGCTGGTGGGCCATAAATTAATAATTTTCTTCTATAAGGACCTAACCTACATTTTAATAAACCATACAGAAACACGTTTTTTATTTTATTTTGAACTTTATACTTTTGAACCCTTTCTGGAATTATGTACAATTTTCTGGCCAGCAGATGGCATGTTACACATTCTTATTGACATTCAGGCAGCTCTCCGTAGTCACTAAACGGGTTTGTCACACCATACCAGAGATTTCCAGGTAAACTGTCCCGGATTTTCTTTGGCTGTTTCTGTGTGGGTGTCCTTCCTGTTGTTACTCACTTTGTAACAAAATGAAAATAGTCATAAGATGTTAGTGCGGGTTACATGATTTTGTTTAATTTTGTTTAGATAATGTTGAACCATGACGGTCCGTGATTAACGTATCATGAAATGTGTCATGAAACACACATACTCAGAAGAACCGGACTGATCAGGTTTGTGTCAGTTTGATTCGGCATATGTACCTGAAGCTAATTCTGCCAAATGCTACCGAAATGCTTTTCCACTTATTTTGTAGTGCACACACTTGGCTTTGGCTAATCAGCCTAGCTGGAGCTCCAAAACTATGTTTGGTGTAGCAAAGTGGGAGGCCCTCCGTATTAGCATTTGAATTAGGAGCCCTGCAGTTCGGGTGAAAAGAGAAAATAAAAGCCCTCGTGTTTCTGGGGTTTATGAGTTTGCAAGTCTGTGTCAAAACAGTAACGAAGTTGCAAGGCATTGTGTGCCGTCTGTTCATACGAGCCAGCTCCTCCTCTAGATACTGACAGCAGATGTAGGGCGCAGAAATTCTTGTAAGGGCAGTTCTGTGGTCTTCACTCTCTTAATAATGTGATTAGTGTCAGCGCATGTTAGCTCGGGCCTACGAAGAAGCTCATGGTCTTTCATACTTTTCTTGTATAATCAACCGCACGGACCGTTTGTCGTGAAAGCCATATTCAGATTGTTTCCTGCCATTGTACACTCGTAACAGATGCCAAGAAGTGCTGCACTTTTCCCCCGCACTCAGATGTTTCCTCCAAGCTGAAAGTGAGATAAGCACGTTGACTTGCCGTGCTCGACCTACAAACCTGTTCTTTCTGTGCTACCATTGGTTATGAATAGGCTTACATAAAAAACTAATGAGAAACTGTAATACACATTTTTTCCTAAGTGTTATTAAAGGCCCAATATCACAGAATTGTCTGTTTATTTTTAATCAAATAACCTGGTGTCGAAAATAATCACTATTTTAAAACATACCATTTACTCTCCAGTTTAAACAGTCTTTATTATTCAGCAATTTAGAACCTCCTTTCCACAGTAAAGTTACCATCAGTATTTCTGTATTGACAACTTTTAGAATAAGGCATTTAACACACCAGCCAATAGGAACAGACGCCATTTATATGCATAAAGACATTATATATATATATATATATATATAAGACACATTGACAAAGACAGCCTTACCACCTGTCCCATTCATTTTTCAACAAATGAATAATCTCCTTTATAATGTCTCTGGTTTCTATCAGACTGCTAGGAACCTTAACTGAAGGAATCACTGTAGAAACTCTGCAAGGTAAAATAAACGTTAACATGTTACAAGCTTCACATAACAAGCAATATCCAAAAATATTAATATCCAATGTTATTAGCTTGGTACTAAAATACTAGAATATCAAAGGAATACCATCAGAATTTAACATAGTGTCAGAAGGTTGTTTTGATACTTACGGTTGATACTTGGCAGGTCTGCTGATGTTCTCTCGCTGTTTTTGGGGAGGCTCGTTAACAGCTGTTATCTACATAATTCACCGATTTCTAATAAGGCAGCTTGCGAGTGCCAGATTAGTTGTGTGTAATGAGGTGATGTCCTTAGTCACTGGATCGCCATGTTAGTGTGGAAGTTGCCTAACTGCATTCCTCACATTCATCTCCGTCTTCAGCCGGACCTCCTTGAGACTAGAACCAGAGAGCTACCGCTGCTAGTCAAAAATGTGAGAACAACCATCAGACAGGAATGTAGAATGCAGTGAATCTGTATGCGGGCGCGTTTTATTCAATGGACAGAAATAAACAGTACATACTGAGGTAAAAGCCAGAAGGATTAAGACAGGCTGGAGCAAAATAAATAGGTCAGTTTGGCTCAAAACCACTGATACAGTACAAGATCAAGCTTAATGAGTTCTTGTCTTTGATAGAAAGAAGAAAACGTGTCAGGGAATATACATACAAATTGTAAACTAGGATAAACACTGTAATAAATCAACACTAATGTACCCCTGTTACAGTGACTGTGCAGCTACTATAAGGCTGAGAGATTTTGCTGTTCACATCTGTTAGTTTTAACACTAAGTGCGGAAGGTAAGTGCAGCTAAGTGCTAACGCGCTGTTAGATTGAGACGTCCGTCAGAGAGACGCTTATTATGTGTTGACAATGGACAAGGACTCTCAGAGAGTGAGTCATCCACAACAAAACACAGTCTCATTTACACCAGCACAGACAGACAAACACACCAAATAATGGCACCATACACCAGTTACCTCTTCATAGCACAGGCTGTAGAAACATTCAGAAACGAACACACTGATAACATTGCTGTGCTGTAGTTTTGTACCGAGATAATGTATTTCGCCACTGTCAGATTGAAACATCATATGTCCAAAGCGGGTATTTTTCAGGAAACACAAACACCACGTATATTCAATATAAATGAATACTGAGTCATCAAAATTAGTAAAACTGTTTTCAAAACTTGTCATGGGTTAATAATTTCTAACTTTTACAGACCCATGTGGAGACGGAACAATAGTTTCGATTTATGAATAAAAACAGTGGCCAAAATTGGAGATATGAGGTTTACGCCAGACAGCGACGATTTTTTTGGTATCATCTTAGCACAAAATAATAAACAGCTTCTAAAATCCGCAAGCTGTACAAAACTATGTCTTTTCAATAAAGACTACATGAAATTTCAGTACAAAAACGGAACCATATCAATGTTATCAGAGTGAGTTACCCTCAACCAAACACATTCCGTCATACAGCACAAAACCCGTCAGACCAACACACCAAATACTGGCACTGTTCAACAGTTAACTCTTCATATTACAAGCTTAAGTTGCAGTATTTTTACTGAGATAATACATTTCTTTAAGTTAGTGACATGTCAGCGCAAGCTCAAAAATGCAAAATAAAAAATCTTGATAAATCTAATAATCTTTAATATGTGGCTTGTAACCAAAGCAGTCATAAATAATTTTACGTGATATTTTTGCAACCTACTTATCACTTAGATGTAAACAGGCTCTGGGTTTACTTTAAGACTAAATCCTTGTCCACACGTTCACGGGTATTTTTGAGAACGGAGGACTTTCTGTGTTTTGGCCTTTCATCCACACGTAAACGGCGTTTTAGGTCAGTGAAAACGGAGGTTTTTGAAAACTCTGGCCAAAGTGGGGATTTTTGAAAACTCTTTCGTTTTTGCGTTTACGTGTGGAGGAGAAAAACGAAGATAAAAAAAAAACGGACCGCCTTGTGCAATACTTTGCGCCAATCAGATGACGTCACAGTATGCGCCGTATTTACATTAAATTGTCTACAGTGCCCGACGTTAACAAATTACTACTTCTCTTAACCTTATTAGACGTTTTGTCATGCTTATACTCATGCAAAGATTTTCTGTCCATCCGATATGAAGGACATAGACGTGAGCGTCAGCTTCGGTTGCTTTTATATTCAACACAGACACTAGCCACATTTACATGGACACTTTTTTTCAATCCGATAACATTTAATCGGATTAAAATAACCCAAACGAACTGTTTACATGGGTGTCAAATAAAGAGATCCTCCAAGGATTCTGATTGGTCAGCAATTCTGGGTTTAAATTTATATCGCCACCTGCTGCCGTGGCATGCTTTAGTCAGCGTTTTTAGTGTTTGCGTGTGGACAGAGATATTTTTGAAAACGTGCTCGTGTGCAAATAATTTTTTTTAAACGAAAATGGAAAATCTCCTTTTCTAAGAATACCCGTGTACGTGTGGACATGGCCTAAGTCAATGACCTCTGATCTTAATTTTACATTTACAGCATTTAGCAGACGACTTTATCCAAAGCAACTTCCATTCCTAACTACAGGGGTCTCCCTGGAGCAACTTCAGTGTATATGTGCAGGACGCAACCACTGTAGACTGGAAAATTGGATGCATTGGTTTTCATGACATCACAAAAGGAATCTATTCAAACACTTTTTTTTGGACCTATATTTTTTATCAGTGGGCTTTATATAATGGGGAGTGAGGGGAATGCTTTGTAACTTTTAAAGTGTTTACATGCTACACAAAACTATTCATTATCACTTTAAAGGCTCTTGTTATAATTCTTTTAGAATGACATTAGATACACTGAAATGGTTGTACTATATTAAAGATGTTTCAGGTTTCGTTTTGGCAGTGAAAAATCCCTATAAACAGCAAGAACAGTTTTAAACGTAAAAAAGGCAGTATACATATATGGGTATTAACATAAAAAAATAGGCAAAAATGGCATTATATTACTATTGTCAAGTTTCCGATACCAGTGCCATTCAGTTCATTCTACTTCATGATGTATATACAAACAAAAATATCTTCAGCCCATTAGATATTACAGTACATTGAATAAGGCCCTGTTTACTGCATATAATATCAAGGCACTTCTCCGACTGATGGAAATCTCCAAGCTGGACAAGCGTGGGACTGAAGCTTGACTCCAAGTCACATCTGGTGAAATCATCCCCATGTGAGATCACAAAGAACGTGTGTTCACTGTTGCTGCAGTGTCCACTCTGGTCCAGTTAGTCTCTGATGGAGAACACTGAAGGCTCATCATGCTTTCACTGACCTCAAACCCTGGAGCGTCTCTGGAGGGTAAAGATGAACAGGTGGTTTGTAAATGTGGGGATTCATACTTTTAGTAAATGGATTCTCACTGTTCTTGATGGCTAATGATGGTGTCCAGTCAGATCAAAATCAATCCCCCACCATCACCACCAGACTTAGTCACAGCCTTTATTTAGGAAATGGTTCCTGACCCTTTGCAATTTCCCTCGAAATAAAAATCTATAGTCTGTGTTAGATGGTCCAAGATACCTTAAAGTAATTTAACACCAGAGTAGTCTTTTAAAAAGGGGCACTTCAATAAAAAAAAATCATGGCTGGTGCAAGTAAGTAACAGGTCTTCGTTTTAGTCTTGGAGGACTGTAAACAATGTCATAACGAAACTTCTTTGAACTAGGTTCACGTTTCCCATGTGTTCTGATGCTGCTTCAAAATTGTTCTTGTCATTTTTCAATCTTCGGAGCACTGCATGATGTCTGACCACCGATTTTCACATCAAAACTTGAAGATCAGTAAGCAAGGCGGGACGCCGGCAAACGCTGTCTGAGGAGCAATGCGTGACGTCTGCTTGGTGATGGCATGCTCGAAGGCCGCTTTGCTTGTCTTTAATACATCAGACTATGAGCGAGTCTCTGCTTAGAAGAGTGTTCTGTTAAAAAGAGAAAATAGAAATAGTGTGAAAGATGCGTGTGTGAAAGCAGCCGTGGCAGTGCTTTTGTGCTCTATTAGTAAGATCCAGTTGTGAAAATGGAAGCAAATTGCAAGTGAGGCTTTGTAAGTCAGTTACTGTTGTAATACAGCGTTTTTTTGTTTTTAACAAAAAAAGCCGCATGTTACACACAATACAATTTAAATAAATTAATGCAAGGAACAAAAACGGGAAGAAACCAAACAAATAAAGAAAAAGCAAATTCTGCACAGATTTCTATGTGTGCACTCCATAAGATTTCCCTTCTGGTACACAAAAGATGTGGCCACCTAGTTTTGACTAATGGGGCTCGGAATCCAAGTTTAATGTGATAATGCAGTAAACCGTTCATACCCAAAACCCTGCATTAAATAATGTGAAAATAGGAACCAATGGCACTTCTACTTCCATCCAGGTTCTATTTATTCAGTGATTAAATATATATTTAGCAATTGTATTCATTTTTTTTGTCTAAAGCCCACTAACTATGTTGACATGGGTATCAAAAATACTGTCAGAATTAATTTCTTCATGACAACATTTTCCAGCCTGTTTTTAGCCCTTAGCAAACAGTATCTTTTTGGTTACAGTGTATGTAAGACTGATTTATGTATGTATGTATATATTTGTAAATGACTGGCTGGTCTATATTGTGGATCACTGAAAAAGCCATCTAAGCTTTCTTCTTAAAAAACAAACAAGACCATATTTAGCTTCAACTGGTTGAATGTAAATCACATAAAATAATATTATAAATCAGCATCTTCTGGTACTTCATTCTAAAAGCTGCAAACACATATATTCATGATATTAGCTGCTGCTTCTAAATAAAAAATGACTTGTGTGCAACTGCTAAACAGGCCTGAGTGTGTGAACTGCAAAGCCGCATCCACACGATACACATCATATAAAATCAAGTGTTTTTCACTGTTACATATGAAGATGTTTATAATAAACCATGGACCGTTATGAATTTAAAATTTTACAACTCATCTAAACCATTAAGACAATGAGGCTTAATGCTGTCAGATGATGTGTCAAGCTCTTGGAAACCTGCAGCAGGGGATCTACTCTGCCGTAGCCTAATAACTTATTAATGGCCAATAATAATCCAGTGTTTTCATAGCAAGAAAGAATAAAATGAAGTGGTAAAGGGGGAATAAAACCCAAATATTTACTTCTCACTTTGTTAATTCTCATTTTTACATGTTAGTCATGTTAAGGCTTCAACAAGTGTAAGTCGGTCCAGACAATTCAGGGAGTACAAGCACATATATGTATGAGTACACTTGTCTCTCCTCATTCTTGTTACCTGTATACAGGTTACTTTCTGTTGTTGAAGCGAGGTACAAAGCGAACCGTCACTGAAAAACCTAGGTCCGAATCAAACTGTGAATTCTGTTCATCAAAAAATGTCTATAAAAGATAAATATGAGATAACTGTTGAAGATGATGAGCATGAGGAAATCTTATAGAGTGCATATACTGAACAGTGACATCTGGCATTTGGAGCAACAACTCAGACAAAATTCATTTGTGCCTTCAGGGTTATTTATTACACTGCAGTCTGGTTTATAAGAGAATCTGTGCTGGGGTTCCTGAAAGATTCTCAAGTGCCCTAATGGAGGAACCATGTAACTGAGAGGCCTACAGATAACTCACCACTTTACGGGGCCGGCTCGGTTCCTCTCTGCCCTCCTGTTCTGTTTGCTGAGGCTGGGCAGGTACAGTGTAGGTAGAGGGCCGCTGGGATGTCTCCGTTCTGTGGAATCGCTCCAGCTCCCTCTCCATGTACGGTGGCAGGGAATCGTCCTCATCAGCTGTTCGGTTACTCGGTGACCTGTTGCTAGGTGTCCGGCTGTGGTTGCTCTTTTTGGAGCTGTTTTTGGACGGCGTGTCAGACTCATCCTCAGTCCGCCCACCCTTCGAAGACATTGTCCGACCACCTTTCGCCTTACGCTCTAATAAGCTGTTAAGAAGAGAATCATCGTAGTCCTGCTCATTCTTGTCTTTCCTCCTAGAGTCCCGTCCGCTACGCTCCCGGTCACTGAAGTCGCGGCGTGTGGCAGGACGGTCGCTATCCCACGTGCCTCTTCTTTTACTGTTTCCAGGTAAGGGAGGAGGACTAGGAGGCCGAGGCCGGACCCTCGGTCTTTCAGGACTGTCTTTCGGATAATAACGCCTGGAACTATATGGTGGATAACGATTGCGGTCAATTTCGTGCTCTCGCTCTCTGCTCCTTTCCCGTTCTCGTTCCCACTCAGCATCGCGCTCCCTCTGTCGTTCCCGTGTCCTGTAAACGTCCTCCATTTCAGCAAAGTCCCCATGGCGACCTCGGTGCATGTAGGATATGGCGAATTCCTCAAGCTCGTCCAGCGAGCCTGTGCGTCCACCCATTCGGAATTCCTTCCTCTGCAGGTGCTCTGATCGCGGGTTCCACCTGGGAAAAATATCACAACTGTACTATCAAGCTTTTAAAACAGTCTCACAGATGCTATGCTTGTACAAGTTGTAAAGATACAATTATAATTTGTTCATTTGTTAAGGTCTTGCACTATATCGCCAAGGACCCACAGGTTAAGTTGGCTGGTACAGGAACAGTTGGCCCATTGTGTGGTGTTTCTGCACAAATTATCTATATAGAGAAAGATCTTCAAAAGATACCTTTAACTCCTAAAAAACAACTTATCCAGAGGTATTTTGGGATCAAGTACTGTGGCCTATTAAAACAAGAACTGTACTTTCTCGGGGGCCACAGTGCCAGGAAGAAAGTCCAGGCTTTGATGCTTGGTTGGGGCAGGATTTGTGCCACCACTCTGTGCTGGGGTGTAGTTCACACAGGCCTCTACTGCTAGTTGGCGACTCCTTTGTCTGCTACTTTTTGGGACCTTGTCCACTGGGTGCAGGCGTCTTGTCAGGAGTGTGTGGCCTTTCCGCATAGGCCTCACTTGGAACCTTGTGTGGATACTTGGCACAAGCTCTCCTTCGTCTGGTGTGTGAGGCCGGCCCCTGTCTTAAGACTGCCTCATTTGTTCATCTGACTCCTGTGTGTGTTACTAAGAGGGCCTTTGCATGTCTAATACTTACATGTGTTACTGTTAGAGAATCTGCCGGTCTGAATCCTGTGTGTTACTGTAAGGGGTTTTGTCCATCTGAATCCTTTGTGAACCTTTGGGCCAGTGCTCTATCCTATTTTTTGTCCTGTGCGTTTGCTCCATGTTTTCCTGTTCTCACCTTGATTGCTAATTCCTGCATATGTGTCACTGGCACACACCTATAACTTCCAAGTGACATCCTTGTGTTTGTGTCGGTTTTCACAGGAAGCTCCAATATCCCCCGTCCAAAGATACACTCATTCATGATCCAAAGAAACACACATCACATATACTGAAGATGCTAAATTGCCCCTAGGTGTGACCACGTGCATAAACGTGATTGTATGCTCTGCGAAGGCCTGGCAACCTGTCCAGGTGGTTTTTCTGACCCTGGTTTTTCTGAGCACTGGAATAAGCTTGAGCGACCCTGGTTAGGATATGAAGCTCAGACAATCACCAAAGCTTTGCTTGGAGAAAAAAGAGTTCACCCCAAAATGAAAATCTGATGTTTATTTGCTTACCCCCAGGGCATCCAAGTCGAGGTGACTTTGTTTCCTC
>JBBKCR010000080.1:14361874-14378005 GCA_037577295.1 Ladigesia roloffi | reverse complement strand
TTTACAAATTAATGGGCACTTAATTCAAATGAAGGTGTTTGGCATATTTTCAGGGGTAAATTAAGGTAGAGTTAAGCGTATTTTAAGTACATTGTGTTTCATAGTGTTAGTCAGAAGTGTAACAATGTACACTAATAAAAGTTCTACAAAGATTTTCATGTATTAGACCCCTAAATGAAGGTACATCTCCAGCATGCACAAATGACCCATTATGTCCATCTCATTTCTGTTGCTTTTGTCATAGATCCCTTCAGATGTGGGCAAGTCCACCCCAAGATGACCAGAAGTATTCTCTTTCACGTAGAAAATTTGCATACAGGAAACACCACTGGCAAAAGCAATAGCAGTAAAAATGCCAATACTCTGGATTCAGCTGCCAACAATTCAAAGAAATTGATAACAAAAAATTCCACTCACAGCGATTTAGATGACCTGTTTGGACTGGATACAGAGAAGATAATTACTCCCGTAACAGAGAAACCAGTATTTGCAGAATTTGCCGGAGAAGTTAGAATTGTGAATGGGGAAGAGTGTCCACCTGGAGACTGCCCATGGCAGGTAGACACATCACTCAGATGCACTTAAGAAAGACTTATATTTTTTTTTTCTTTGTGTATCACTACAATATTCCATCGTCAGTGAATCTCACTTTAAAGGCGAGCGCCATCTTGAACTGCCTTGTATACCCGGTACACATTTCTGATCACAACACCTCAATTTACTCCTTTCTTCACAGCTCAGAGAGACAGGCTAGGATGTATTTTTCATGAGTTTGTTTTCAAGAACTGAAATGTGCGATGTTGAATGGAAACGAGGAACTTGTTGGCTACGTTTAAAGCTGTTGATACTCTAGAAGCTCTGCTTTTTAAAACATTAATTTGAAATCTAACGGTTTTTTGAGAGTTGTTGCTCATAGAAAGCTTCATAGCCGGTATAACTATCCCTACTAGGCCCTGCTGGTGAATGAGGAAAAAATCGGCTTCTGTGGAGGAACGATCCTGAACGAGTACTTCATTCTGTCGGCAGCTCACTGCATGAACCAGTCTCTCTCCATCACAGTTGTTCTAGGTATCTTACATGCTTGTGCCTTGGGTAGGGGAAGATTTACAGCTCTGGAAAAAAATAAGAGATCACTGCAAAAACGTGCTTAACTGAAAAATTTGGCCATGGTGTTTAAGAACTGCTGGCAATATTCTTCTAATTATCAAATACAACTGTTGTTCTTTAAAGCAGAATTTTAAAGGTAATTCAAAACATCAAAATAAGAGAAATGATGCAGTGTTTACAGAACTTCAATAATTAAAAGAAAAAAATCATTGTCCATTGTTCACAAAATGGCAATAATTTCCTTTGACATACTTTTAGTAGTATTTTACCATCTAACTGGGCTCATTGTGTGAGGAGAGTGTTGACTACACTACGAAACCAAACCCCTTAATATAACCTTAATTTTTACCTTAATTTCCAGGAAAGTAACTGAAAATGTGTACAGATTAAGTCTGATTAAGGGGTGAAACTACTGAATTTCCCCCTTATTTTTAAAATTCGGCCCTTAAATAACCGACCCTCCTGAAGAAAATGCCTTATGTTTAGGATTAAGGGGTTTCACACTCACACCTTAAATCATATTTAAGGTAAAATTAAGGGAAATGTTTACAAATTAATGGCCACTTAATTCAAATTAAGGTATACTTTCAGGGATAAATTAAGGTAGAGTTAAGCATATTTTAAGTACATTGTGTTTCATAGTGTTACAGCCGTGGTTTTCAGGTGATTCAGGTGATCACTAATCAGTACCTCATGCTTGTGTAGGAATTTAATAGACACTTGAATGGAATGGTTGTCACACTCATAGAGATGCAGATTTCCAAACAAATTGCAATGATCTCTTTTTCCCAGAGCTGCGTTTAAGGGGCAAATGTAATGTGCTGGTCCGGAGAGTTACACTATGGCAGTGCTTTGCCCTTGTTTCACACCAATGAGAAATATTCTTTTTTGTTTTGTTTTGTTTAGTAAGTTCCTCATAATGTTAAAGCCATTTATAAACAGAGGAAATCTCTATTTAAAAAATGCAGGTTTTTATGAATATATAACTTATGTGTTCAATGTTTTCTCAAGGTGAATATGACACCCTGGTGAGAGAAGGTCGTGAGGTCACACATGCCGTCGAGCAGGTTCTGGTCCACAGGAACTACGTCCCTGAAACGTATGAAAATGATATTGCGCTCATCAAACTCTTGAAACCGATCGCTTTCACAGAATTCATCCTCCCTGCCTGCCTGCCAGAGCAGGGCTTTGCGGAGCGAGTACTCATGCAACAACAGGAAGGCATGGTGAGCGGCTTCGGACGCCTGTACGAGGGGGGCCCCCAGGCCACCGTCTTGCAGAAGCTGACTGTGCCCTTTGTGGACAGAGCTACATGTATGGAGTCCACCAAGTTCAAGATCGCCAAAACCATGTTTTGTGCCGGTTATGACCAAGAGAAAAAGGACGCCTGCCAGGGCGACAGCGGAGGCCCACACGTCACCAAGTACAAAAACACCTGGTTTGTGACCGGGGTGGTGAGCTGGGGCGAGGGCTGTGCTCAAAAGGGAAAGTACGGCGTCTACACACTGGTGTCCAAATACATCAGGTGGATCGAAACAGTCATGGACAAGATCATGCCCAAAAAGAAAGCTGCCGGAAAGGCTAGGAAAAAGAGGCAGGTCCTGGAGTACACACCAGTGATACGGATGTAAAGGAAGAGCACATGAGTCATAAACTGAGACACACATGAAACAACTTAACAATATCTAAATAAAAAATTGTTTATTGATTGATATGTTGGCCTTTGTGGTTGTGTCACCACCGTAATTACGAGCATGATTATGAGCGCAACTACTATTTTATGGATATTCATTAGTTTGGTGGTTACCCCTATGCAGATACACACAATTACACCTAGCATTTACCAGAAGGGTTGAATCAAGTGTGTTTGAGGAGGGAATTCACCAAACTGTGCTGGACTCTGACTCTCCATGACCCGGAGTTGAACACTTATTAACCAGTAACTAATATATTTAAATACTATGAAATTAATCAATGTGGTTATGTGGGAATGAGGAGCTGAAATATGGGCCCACCTGGAAAAGATCCTTAGAAATAACCCCTGAAGCTCTTTAGGACCGTAGATGGTCCTTCCCAATGATCCTTCCCTTATTGTTGTTGGATAAAATGCTTAAAATATATAGTATATAATCTATCTTGTCTGAACCAGTCCTTTTTTTTTACCCCACATATTACACAGACGAAGAAAGAAAAAACAGGGTTTAAGGTCCAAACCCCACTGATTTGGTTATTTGCGTAGATTGTGCTTGTTAGTTAGTTTACAGATTAAAGTCCAACTCATGGTAAGCTCAGTTTTTAAATGCTAAAAATTCGAGTAATTTTGCAGTGAAATAGGCCTTTTTTATACACACGCTCCAGCATGTGTAAAAATCCAGATTTTACAATATTTAATAATTTCTATACACCTGACCGAAGGGCAACAGTTTCAACGTTTGTGAACACAGTCTACACACACATGAAGCAGGTACTGAGCCTCATGTTTATGAACTACTGGAAAACATACTAAGGGGGGGGAGTATGTTCCAGCAAAAGTGGGCAGTGGAGCGGAAAGGCAAAAAAGTTCAGCTGTGAAAGATGAGGAGTTCAGGCATTTATCTGATCATAATGGATTTTCAAACATGGAATTTCCTCTTGCTCCTCTTGAGTGTCAACTACCTCCAAATCAACGCAGACCAAACAGGTAAAGACAAACGAGACATGAATAGCTAAACGGGAAAAAAGCTCTTTAACTAGATAATTAATTAGAATCATTTTCCTTTAGCAAGGCATTCCTAAATACTTAGGACAGATGGTTTCTGTTATTATGAAATGTATGTAAAAATAAGATTTTCTTTAGCATTTACTATCGGTACAATTGCGTGACAAAGTGTGTATATACAAACCAGCCAAATGATACATATGAGTAATTTTAAATAATCTATAAATAACAGAAAATGTAAAACATCTTACACAATCGGACTCAGCATTTACTCCCAACCCTATGGAAATTAAATAAGCCAAACTGCTAGGGTTAGATAAAGTATCCATATTCTCTTCCAGGGTGTCTGCTATTTTAACTGCTTTGGACAAATTCACTTGACAATACGTAACCTAATATAAAGTATTTTTCCATGGAACAACACGGCCAAACATATGTACATTGAATGGAAGCTGGTAGGCACCATTTAGCATGATGTTATCCGTTCATGCTAAGTGGAAGCGTTTGCTTTCAGTCACTGTTAAAGACTCTAGAAATACTTAGTTTGAACAAAGATCTGTATTTTATGATGGATGATAATCTTTGTCTGTTGTGCACCTTTCATTTAACTTAGTTTTCCCCAAACACTCGCAAGCCAGCGTCTTCCTTCGTCCTAAACGTGCCAATACGTTCTTTGTTGAGGAGATCCTCAAGGGAAACTTGGAACGAGAGTGCTATGAGGAGAGATGCAACAAGGAGGAGGCTAGAGAGGTCTTTGAGAACAACCAGAAAACAGTAAGCTTTGACTTGTTTCTAAGGCTTTGACACTAATCAAGTAAAGGGTAGATACGTCATCAGGTTGAGCAAGAAGAGTGATTAATTTACAGTAAACGATGACTCATCCACCTACACTGAACAACAAGATACTTTAAACAAGTTTGAGACACTTTGAGATTAAAACACTAATTAAAAACATCTTCAGATCGGATAAATAGCAGCTTTGTCCCTGGTTTTGTTGTGTAAACCAATATCTAATATACTGTATTTGTTACCTAAAGACTTATTCTGCTTATGTGTTGCTTTGCTTTGAAAGGAGGAGTTCTGGACCATCTACTATGGTAAGCATTATTCTATTTCTCTCTAAGTAGAATGATGAGGACATGAGCAAATTTCTTGTTACAGTTAGTTTGTTTTGTGGCTTTAGATGGAGACCAGTGCAAATCTAATCCTTGCCAAAATGGTGGCACATGTAAAGACAAGATTGGAGGCTACGCTTGCAAGTGCACAGATATGTTCAGTGGGGTAAACTGCGAAAAAGGTAATGTTTTCACTGGTGAACAGGTTGATAAATTTGCTTTACACAGTTCCATACGTGTTTAACAAATCTTTACTGTTCCCATCATTAATTTCTACTATTTGTAGATGTAGCTGAATGTCCTTCTGAAGGACCTCTGGCTTGTAAACACTTCTGCAAACCCCTTCATGGATCCTACCGGTGTTTCTGTGCCAAGGGCTACACTCTTCACAGCGATGGCAGGAACTGCATAGCTGAAGGTAACGGACACGGCAGGAATGAGGCGAACACTCTACTCTCCATTCTTAGCTAGCTTTTGGGACTAGTCCAAGACAGAGAAGCATTAGGAGCACATTTGATCCTAAAAGGCTGTAGTGTAGCACAATGTGGGATTTTCCCTACTTGTGGGGTTTTCTTTTTAATATCATAAAAAGAGCTGGAACTAGAGAAATCAGACCATGATATTGTTCCTTTTCTTCATTCCATTTCTTTTAGTTTGCACCCTCAAAAACCATCCCCGTAGCATTTCCAGTACATGTTGCTAATATGCAAACATATCTAGCAAATTTTTCTATTCTCACAATTCCAATTTTTTATCCTTTCACACATGGGTGTCCAGTTTCAGCACAGGTTGATGAGCCTGAGCAGGGATAATCAAATTGTGCTGGACACCATCCCGCAAGAACCAGAGCAAGTGCTGTTGACGTGTGGATCTTGAACACATCCTCAGCTTGATGTAGTCATTGCCGTTATTGTAGTTTAGATATACTGATCTTGTTCATAACAGTGAGCCCTAATTCAACAGTGCTTTGCTGGAACCTTCATGATTGCCGGTGTTGGTATTCTCATAGTTCCAAACCCCTGTGGGAACCTGCAAATCTCCTCCGAAAGACCTGGCAGTCTGAACAAGAACCAAAAGGATCTCAAAGACAAGGTCTGCTCCCATGGGCACTGTCCATGGCAGGTGAGTTTTATAAGAAACTCCAGGCCCTGGCATAACTTTGATCTTGTTATATGATTTTCCACCTACCCTCACAATAGGTATACCACTGATATCAGTCTTGGAGGTCCAGAAGTTTGGTGATTTCCTTGCCTCAAACACCTACTAGACCTAGCAAACATACAAGTTTCCAAATTTGTTGGGCTTTAAGACCACCATAACTATAACTGGACACCTCTCAAGTTGCTAGTAATCCAAAAGTGACTGGACACAAATGCAAATAAATGTGACAAGTTACACTGTTCTTATTTGAATAGGTAACCTTTGAGGATGGCAGTGGTGATGTGGTCTGTCATGGCGTGATCCTAGGAAAGAGGTCTGTACTTACAACAGCTGGGTGCATTACAACAGACAAAGACCTTCACATGGTTTTTCGTGAGTATTATTATTTATAAGTGTATACAGCTTCAGTTCCTATTAACAGGATAATGGCACTTCAATAAGCTAAAAAATACTGAACATCTTACACACAAAGATCTCTGGATGGGTTCTTCAAAAGGGTTCTGCACACTTACGTTCCATTTACTAAAATCTAAAAAAAGGTCCTTAATTGTTGTTTTTCTGTAGTTATAAATACAGCTTTTTGTCTTTTGCACAGCGACCCATCCAAATGAAAAAAGGAATGCTTCAAAAGACTCCAAGTGGACTCTTCATAAAAGATACACGATGGGGCAGCCTGATGACGACTTGGCTTTCTTGGAACTAAAGGAACCAATCAACCTGAGTCTGAACACCATACCTCTCTGTCTCCCAGAGAAAGACTTCAGTGAGAACATCTTAATGAAGACTGGCAGAGAAGGTGTGGTGGTTGGTGGGGTCAGCCCTTCCTCTTACCTCTCACTAGAATCCTGCCAAGACAAACTCAACCTGACATTCTCCTTAACCAATAAGATGTTTTGTATGGAAGAGCAAGAATCAGTGGTTAATGCCAGGTCACGGTTACAACAGAGAAGGGTCCAGTGTGATTTTAAGCCTGGAACTCCTGTCGCTTCACTGGAAGAAAATACAGCTTTTCTAACTGGACTCTTTTTGTCTCAAAACGACTGTAGTCAGGGGCTTGTGTTCACTAAAGTTTCTAGATATCTACATTGGATCCGCCATCTCCTACTGAGGTCAGAGGCAGAACAGAGATAATATCAAAATCAGAATCTTATCACTGGCAAGATCTGACTCTGTTTTAAAAATTCCATAATAAAACCGTGATAGCGCTTGTATAAATTGAAATAAAGTGCTGTGCATTCTTGCTTGAAAGCTGAGCGTCCATCAAGAGGAAATGCATTTTAAAATATCCACATTCTATATTTATACACAGGCACCGATCCGTCTCCAATATATACCCCAGAAATATATTACACACAGCATAAAAAAAATGTACAAAGCCATAAGTTTATTTACATACCCAGCAATAAAAAAAACAACAAATCAGTCTGCAAGATAACTGATGTGCAGTAAAATGGGGAGAAAGGACATATAATTTTGTCTACATTTTGAATTACTGAAAAGTGGAACCAGTCATTATTAACATTGTTCATTTTGTTGCTGGCCAATATTTTATGACTGCATTTGGCCCCAGGATTACTTAAGCGCAGCAGCAGTCAACTTAGAGGATCATTGTGGTTTCAGGTCCAGTTTGTGTAGAGTGATGCAGCTTAAGACACAGAAGACAATGGAGGGAAAGGATTCTGCTTACTGACAACCAGTTTCTGGTGCTGGTGTGAAATGTACCCTTTGATGTGACCCTGAGTGAGAAAGAACAATTGTAAATATGGTGAAATAAATATGCAGCATTTAATGTGGTGTGTGTACATTAATGTGTAATATACAAAAACCTAAAAGTCAGTATTATGTCATTAAGATTCCACATTAATTATGGACCTAAACCTGAGTGTACCTGCTAAGATTCAGCAACGTTTTACCCACTGAAACTGAAATGATACCAGAGGAGTTTGTGTAATTTCTCATGCAGGTATTTACTGTCAGTGAGTATTTCTGAAGTGTGTGCACATCTCACCATGTATATGAGGTTGGCCAGGATGCACTGAACTTCATCAATGTCGACTTCCTCCACCTGCATCATCTTTAGTGCCACCAGGAATGCATCTAGAGGTAGCTGGTGTGTCTTAAGTAGAAGATACCTAGGGGAGAACATTTGCAGAACCAGAAGAATTTTGCAAAAATCTGTTAACTAATCCTCATATTTACTTTGTTCTTCATACATAGGATCAGCCACATAATATTGTATTCGGTTACATGTCAAAGACTATTCTATAAAGTCTACTTACACTTTTTTGAAAAGGTTCCGGTAGGTGATGATCTTCAGCTTCTCGAGGATGAGGAAGATCCCACAGCGAATGAAGAATGTCTCGTGCTTAGCAAGAGCCTCATTCAATAACAAGAGGTTGCCTTCACTAAAAGATACAAAGAAAGATGATGGTCTCCTATGATACTGTGATTTCAACTAGGATATATATATATATATATATATATTTTATTTACTCCTAATTTCAAATGTAGAAAGAAATCCGACCTCACTGCCTTGGTCACATCAGAAAACTGCATTAGATCGTACTTCCTGAGCAGCTGGTTTGTTGGCATGTGGCCCTGGAAATAAAAGTCAGGCGTACATTAAGCATCAACGCTTTTAAAAACATTTTTACAGATCATTTTTTGTGTTTTTTTTTTGTTAGTTTTTTATGTTTGGGCAGCAGTTACTGAGGCAATAATACACCTGAACAGAATGAGCCACTGCTACACATTTGAGCCAAAGGACTACATACAATACTACAAGTATTGATGATATAAGTTAGATTACATTTGATATATAATGTTAAAATCAAAATCTATTGCTAGCTCTGGTAAAGCATATATTACAATATTTTATAAGAAAACATAATTGTTCATGTACTGTGAATCAGAATATGAACGCAAAGTGGGAGCTCAGCAGGAGGAGTAGTGGCAGCATTTTGCCCAGAATGGCGTAGCAGGTTTTAGAATATTTGAGGATCAGCAATACAACAAGCTTAAGTCTTGTTTTTCAACATATACAAACTTTATGTGATATGAATGATGTTGCAGAATAATGGCTACATTGCTATCATTTTGTTTTCACACTAAAATCTGACAGGAGACCCACACAGGAAATCTACACAGGTAATAACCAGGTTCTTCAGACCTCAATTTTGTGTTGTCTTTTGTCTGACTTGTGATTGGTGGTAGTAGGCTAGTGAGTAAAAGAGTTGCTTGCAAACCCGATGACCATAAAGTTTTAAGTTCAAACCCCCCACTTTCTACCATTGTGTCCTTGTGTGACAGACTTAACCCTCATTCACTCAAATGCCACTTTCTCTTTACCTACAGGAAACTGTAACTCGTTTTTGTTTAATCATGTCATAGATTACATTGTTCATTAAGTAAATTGTTTAGTATCTTAAGCTAATATACAAGATGCAAAACGAGCATCCTAACATTAATCAGATGGATCGTTGTAGAGTGATGAAGTGAAGAATGGACATTTATTCCACTTTTTAAACACAAGCTAACGAAAAGCATTTGTCCTGTATTGGACATAGACACATTAACCTTTAATGTTGATTACACAGGTATGAAAAAATGAATGTATCGCTTACCAGCAGCATCTTGACAGGCAGTAAGTAGATGAGAATGAGCCGCTTGTTTCGCTGGCAAGCGCGATGGCTGTGCTGGAAGGAGAAGGACAGGTACTCCTCCGCTGAGAGAACACAGAGACACAAGGTAAATACATTTTACTCGATAGATAATATGCAAGATTGTCTGCGCTTTATATGAGAAGAACTATGATTTGTGATTCTAACCCAGTTTGAAATTGCTGTCGAACATGGCCTTGCGGCCCACGTAGTATTTGTAGGTCACTCGCTGTGCCATGCTGTAGTCATCCTTCAGGTTGGAGCTGTCAATGGCCCGGATGAGAGGCTTGCAGAGATGTAGCTTATTGATCTGGTGAAGAAAAAACGTATTTCCTCTGTTAATGCCACAAAGCGTTGTTTTATACGGAAGTGGTGTTTCATGGATTTTGTAATGTTAAAATACATTGGAAGGACAGTCCAATTCTGCATTAGTAAAATGTGCATCTGCCCCATGAGTCATTCAGGGGCTTTTAATAATATTAATTAATAAAAGTAAGGTGAATTACTGAAAGAAAAGAATGAGATACTAGAGTGATACTAGAGTTTGATGAAATGCTTATCAAATTTCACATTACACCAGATCTATCTGATTAGCTAAGACTTAAGGAGATACGTAATGGCAGCTTTTCGCAATCAGTAATTACAGATTTAAATCATGTGGTTTCTGACAAGGTCTACAAAAATGAACAAATTGCTTTTCTATTTCTCTTTTCATGATTTTTTACATATGTTTGATGACTTCTGCATGCAGATTACTAAATTATAACTGTGGCACATGAGTCTTGTAGCTCCAACACTAAAAAAGGAAACACCTTCTTAGGGGGAAATACTAAAAAACTAAACTCCCTTTACAAATATGAGAATGTGTTACATTGTAATTTGAAAAATATTGTGCGATTTAGCAGCACATTCAGGTCAGGGTCATGGCACCAAACATATAGACCTGCAAATATTAATTTCAATCGTTTAATTTTCTAAAAAAAATTTCAATAACTAAATGACCAAAGTCATGGTATTGACATATATTTACAGCATTTGCATGACAATATATAAATCTAACCTTAAAATAGATCTTGAACAACTGGTTTATGAGGAACAACATCCCCCACTTCTTGGAATCATCGATACCAGCACGGCTGTTGATAACAAAGAGATATGAGGGTACACCATTAATGTAAAATAGATACAACATGCCTTACACCTAAAAATACTTTGAATAAAGTCCAAATCTAGATGCATTCTTATTATATTAATACATTTAAAGGATAAAATAACTTTAATGTGGAACATTGGAGATTACAACGCTCACAGAAGACCATGGGTATGTGACTTATTAGCACCCTAATTTAGATATTGCGGCTTCTGCTGGGCCACAATATTAAAATAAAGCATATAAGGGTCTCGTATTCCACTTTTTTCCCCACTTTGTGGAGTTTTAAAGAGTTACTGTAATAATTGACTATAAGACATAAATGCAAATTAGCTATGTTTTGATTGCTTGCCCTGTTTTGTGTCTTATTCAGAAAGGCCAAACTGCAATGTCAATGCGTTGTGGATGAATCTGAAATACTATGGACTGAAAAGCATTGAAATCAAAGTGGGCTGTTTTCTCAGCTTTGTTTCCTCATATTAAGTGAATTTTGTATTGACTGGAACATAAACAGAATGTTATGAAAACTTAACATGGCTCAAATCCCTTTTATTTCAATGTTTTTGGCCCTGTAACGTATACACTGCATGTCAATGCGTGTTTGTGTACTAACTTGTCACTGGCACACACTCGAAAGCAGCTCATCAGTTGCTCTGCTGCTTTCTCCAGCATGTCTCCCAGCTTCCCCTTGCCCTTCTTCTGCAGCTGCTGCTCCGCCTGCCACACAAACAATAACGTCTCAGGCACATGAAACCACAGTAGCTGAACATCAACAAGAAGCACATCCTAACCACAAACGGTAGTGATTGTCTAAAATCATTTGATAGGAAAAATTGTACACCATAGCCTTTTCCTGTTTTCAATCACAGGAAAGTTTTATCCAAGTCTCATTTATGGGTGTTATCCATTTTTCATTCAGGAACTGAACAATTCAAAAGTCATATTAAGGGCTTAATGAAGAGCTTCATGTTTCATTTCAGTATTTTAGACCATGTGTGCCAGAACTATTATAGCACAAAATCATTAATAATGCTTCCAGCGCCCATGCTTTAGAGCCTAAAGTCTGGACAATGGTTTGATGAATATCACTTAAAATTGAAGATGTGAAGATTCATTAAATTGACATGTCAAAGCGCAATTTGGACAAACATTAATATATATCGTTCAAGCTAGATATGCACTGCAGAACCTCAGAGTCTGCAATTTTATGCAAAATCTCACACCACCACATCACTAATTCATATCCTGTGAGGTCATGATGTGGACACTGCTAGATAAATCCACCCCTCAGCAATTTTTCTCAGCAATGTTTCTTTTTTGCCACTTAGAAATGAAAATAACTTGCTATAACTAAAGATAAAGTTGTCTACATCGCCATATTAAGAAATAAAAGGTCAACCTCATTAAACAAACAAGTGACAGCGATATGTAACATGTAGTATAGTTTCTGCTTATTGCTGAACATAGATGGTATTCGTTCAAACAAGCAGAATTATCTGCAAATATGGAGGCTTCACTTACTTAATTTCACTTGTCAGGTTACTATTTTTTGCAGTGTGGCACATTCTGTGAACCAAAATGTTCACCAAGAATCTAAAAAAAAAACTGAATACATTAGGGTTTACCCAAATTTAGTCTAGTCTTTGAGGCACCATGAGCGGTAACAGCATTGGCCAGAAATGAACAGGCTAATCCTCAACAGCTCTACCCACAGCTTACATTGTTGGCGAATATTCGCAGGTCAAGTGTCACAGCAAACATCACAGGCAAAGCCCTAAAACAAAATCACATTAACTTCATGAAAACACTGCTTATCATCAATGCATCTTTGATTTGAAAGCAAATATGTATAAATGCCAGCAGAATCTTACCAGTTCTCTTCTTTATGGGCTTGAAAAGCTTTCAAAAATGATGTATGATGTTAAGGTGGAATGTTGTTTCTCAGTCATCATCAAAGTATCAAATTTGGTGTTTACTACAGAAAGTCAACAGAACTTCCAACAATCGTCTTTTAGTTTGAAATGCACATCACTCTTTGCTTATACTACAAGACTGGGTCTTGGTAGCTTAACACTAAATGTTTCTACAAACAACATAACTAATAAAATGATTTACCACATCAGTTTAAGTGCTTTTTTTCCAAACATGGTGAGAAGTCTATGACAGAAGGTCCTGCCATCCACCCCTAAATAATGAACACTCTCTTAAAGTAACTTGAGTGTTTTGCTCGTGGCATTCTCATCCAAAATCTAGATGAACTAGACCCGTCACAAAGCCTGAGAGGACATGTGCTGTTTAAGCTAATACAGTTCACCTGTCGGGCAGCATCTGCACTTGTTGCACTAATCAATCATTTATTCAGGTTTGCCCTTTAACTACCACCTGCCTGAATATTAATTATGGTATTTCTTACACTGCAGACAGAGGAGTGGACCTGCCACCACAACATATTTTGTGGATAATGTATTAGCAAACGAAGGTACGATGCGTCGCAAAGATATAAACTATACTTAGTCAAACGTCTTCCCAAAAGTCCTTTTCCTGCAGAGAAAGAACTAGCACAGAACATTTCCTTGCATAACTGTAAAGAACAGTATGGTGCCAATCAAATATCTGAGTACATTAGTTAGATTTAGCAGGTGTAGGAGATTAGGGTTGGAAACAGGCTCTACAGAATGAAGATCTCTATAAAGGAAATATTTTGAGGCTTTTTGACCAAGTAGGTCTCATCATTACTTTTCATGCACTCCAACAGGTTAGAAAGGCTGAATCAAAGTGTTTTATGATCCTGAGCAGAACCCATAACCACTGGATGAATCACTACTGTAAGTGCAAAAGTAGATGCTTATCAAGACTGCTATTTGCATGTAGTAACGTAGTAATTTTTTGCAGCTCTTGGTGTTTTAGCCCATTAAAAATGAGAGCAAACAGCAAGTAGGCATGTATATACCAGGATGCGCCACCAAACTTGACAAAAAATGAAGTATAAAATGAAAGCATCAACGCTTATGCACATTTGTAAACTAAAGACGTATAAAAAAATATTTAGCAATTAATTCATACTTACAATGCTCTCACAACAGGGCAACCCTTTGAGCACTCATTTAATGTGCAGCACATGATTCATCATCATAATAAAAGGATATTGTACCACTACTGTCTGGTATTTGTATGCCTCTACAAAGTCGTGGTTGGCCACAGCATAAGTGCATCTGCAAAAACAGAAGAGAAGGGGATTGTGAAAGATGAATGCCTTTGAAATAATAAAACTATTTTTTAAGACTGAAAGACAAAAACAAAACAAACCAAACAAAAAAAACTGGCAAGCCCATGGCCAGTTTACCTCAAATGTGCAGCAACCATTTCATCATATGGAGGTTCCAGCACCTGCTGACACTTATCCTCTGGACTGGGAAGCTTCAAGCACATGTAAGTGTAAGTAAAAATTTTTTTTTTGTGGGTGCTTGAAAAAATTCCTTGTATAATTATTATGTCTTAAAACGGACAACTGATGAGACCTGAAATCTTCCGATAAGCGAATCTTAAATAGATGGTTCAAAACTGTAATAATTCCCATTTGCCTCCAAATGTGTTTCAAGGTGGTAGATACCACTGTTTAACTATGTGATCTATCTTTTGCTCATTTGTGTAGATAATGGTGACAAAATTCCCCCTTAATACTGTCTATTTATGATTACTTGACAAAGAGATGGAATCTGGAGAAAAGTCCAGTGTGGCAAATTTGAATTCCAACAAAGAACATTTCCAGGTTCTAAATTCTAATACCAATTTATTCAACAAGTGAAAGCACTTGAGCTCCCCCTGGTTTCGAATGAAAACCAGAAGCCAAACCAGACATGTGTATAAGACTCTACATGCTTGATTTGGCGGGCCTGAGCTTCCATTAAAATCCAACTCAATTAAGTAAGATGGATAAAACATTTTGGCAAGAAACATTATCCTCATGATGTGATTGGGTTGTAAAAGTCTGGCATTCAAAGACTGTTTGTTGAAGGCTTGATTTTAATGTGCATTATTTTATTTAAACTGTACTGCTTAGGCTATGCAAAGGGTAGAGTAGCTTTTTAATTTGTACTGTAACCCTTTCACCATTATTTAAGTGCGAGAGGACATGTAAGACATCATCTTACCTGTAACCGTGGATTGGCAACATGCGGGTGTTTGAATGAGAGCAGTTCTGCACAGAAGACCCCGTCCCTTGTGTCTATGGCCTCCAGCACCTACAGAAAGAGCGCATCTACTAAGCCCAACATACAGCTTCTATGGCACAGAGACCAATCATATTAACTGTTAAGGGTGGACCATACACTTGATAACTGCCACTGTGATACTGATATTTAGTCTCATAAACCTGAAAAGTGTGGTAAGCTTCCTGACTAAATTGCAAATACACTAAGCAACATTCTGTGTGGACATTTGGAATAAAACACATGAGTGCACACGAGAAGAATACATTTTACAAATGCATCTAAAATTGTCACAATAGTTTGCTCCCAATTTGCTGATCTCTCAAAACTGGGTACTGCCCAGGCCCAGTAACAAAACGCTGTCTGGTGTTTGATGATATTTTTAAGATTTGGCTTCAAAACATATTGAATCCACTCACTATTGGACACACTAGATTACATGTGAAAACTCAGCAGAAACATGTCAGTTCACTATACTAACTAACATTACAGAGAGCATCCCTTGGATTTTATCAACAATACTATGAAGTACTCAGCAGGGGCATAATAGTTGGGTGAAAAGTGGGACTAAATTACTAGGGCCTCAAGTGGGGGGAGGGGCCTTGTGGTTGTAGGCCACTGCTTGTGCATAGGGCCCAGAATTTGGTGCTATGCCCCTGGCACTCAGGGTTAATACTTAGCTCCAATGCACCGTTCACTCTAGGTTACTTAAAACTAATATGTTTGTCTATGGCTGAATTATGCAGAAGGGAAAGTGTATGGGGCGCAGTTTGTATAAACAGCTTCACAAATTTAGAGGTGTCATTGTTTCTTCATTTAGCACAATGTTCACACAATTTTCACACATTTAGAGCTAAATGTGTTAAACAAAACAGTGTTAGGTTTTGGTCCATTTTCAATTGTTAAATGTTAAATCTAAATGTTAAATGTTAAATCTAAATGTTAAATGTTAAATATAAATGTTAAATCTAAATCTAAATGTTAAATGTTAAATCTAAATGTTAAATCTAAATGTTAAATCTAAATGTTAAAT
>JBBKCR010000080.1:14345904-14360202 GCA_037577295.1 Ladigesia roloffi | reverse complement strand
GAGAACCAGTCCAGAGCAGAACCCGAGACACCCGCCAAGGACCTAAGCCTATTTAATAGAATCATGTGATCCACTGTGTCAAATGCTGCGCTAAGATCAAGGAGCACAAGTACAGAGCAATTTCCCGCATCCGATTCCATCAGGAGATCATTATATACCTTTAGTAGAGCAGTCTCTGTAGAGTGCTGCTTACGAAATCCTGACTGGAAGGGATCAAAAATCTGGAGGTCTTCCAATAAAGACTTGAACTGTGTCTCCGGTTATTGATTTTGTAATATCGGGTTCACCGATAAACACCGCCATCTTGTGGGTGATTTTAGAATTAGACGCATGATCGCCATTGCAGCAGACGTCTGAGGGGAAAATTGTGTGCAAAAGTAAAGTATACTTACTTGCTTTCCTATACTACGTAAATTTTATTAAACATAACGGCTATTAATGCACACACTAGATGTGTTACAAATGACTTATATGTAGTTTATGCACCATTGAAGACTTTAGTTACAGTGCACTTTTTTTTCAGACCCCTGGTATTGATTTGCATGCAAGGAAGTAGTGATTGTTGTAAATAAAACAGTTTGTTCAGTTCAGTGGTGTTGTAATAATTGTGTCAAAAACAGAAGTCTAATATTACTCAAATTTTACTACTAGATTATTTAATGTTTTATGAATTAAAGTCGCTCCACGGTGAAGTTTATTCAGTGGGTTCTTGTGTCCGAACAACTCCAGGAGGTGAATTTATTTTTCATAGTTTTCCACGTACAGTAGAGACTTTCTGCACCATCTCCTTCGTCCAGAACTAGATTTCCTCAGAGTGAGTTGAGACCAGGTCCACATGCTCAAACTTGTGGTATCAGAGCACACCAGTACATTTAAACTGGAAGGAGGTTAAACCACTATTTAGTGAAAGTGGGAATGGACAAGCATGTATGTGTGTCTGTATTTTCATGAATATCTTTATGAATTTTTGTTATGCATGTTTTCTTACTCAAATGACATACATTAGAATCATGGAAATGACTAATATATGATGTATATTAGTAAAACACAGACATTATTTATTTAATATAATACACAATTATTACTGCCTCAGCACTGAACTGTGTTACATACAACAGTAATGTTTGAGTCTGTTATCACTGTTTAAGTGCTACAAACCTAAATATACAGCCATTCATGTCTCATGCCATTGTTATAATTGTGTGGCTCATTTTAGAGAAAATATGAGTAAGTTCATCATAGGGACAGAAATTTAGATAACAAAAGTGACTTAACTGATCAGGTCTTGGGACAGAGGCCAACAGATTGAACATGTTTTACTAAAATGGGCAGTGTCTGGGGCAGCTGGTGATCTGGAAGCTAGGGTGTTACCCCTGCTGTCAGATGTGTGTTTGAATCCCAGGACTGCTAGTGGTACCAATGGGGAACCCTTGAGCAAGGTACTGTCCACACCTATATTCTCTTCATACCTGACTTCACTACTTATGACAATAATACTTAAACTACTGATCTCTACTAAGTGCAATAACACACCAAACTACCCTTTGTGTTGGTATATTTCACTCAGTTGTGTTATTTCTCTATCGTATTTAACATAGCATATTGTGTTTTCGTATACTTTTTGCTGCGGATATTTAGATTTAATGTAGACTTTATTTTTAACTTTGTCATAACATCAGCAATTTCCTCCGAGATCAATAAAGTTTTTTTTAATTCTGATTCAGGGGGCACTTTGCTTTCTCTCTCCATGGTGCTGAAATTCGTGTTCCTGTACAGTTTTTTGCTTTTAAGTGTTTTATTATTAAATTTGGAAACAGTATAAAATAGATTAACGAATAATTTACCAAACGACTGCATAATTAATACGTGATTTAAGACAGAGGAGTTCAAAATCGTCTGAGGTCCCGGTGAACTCCACACAGGAGGACTTTTATCGTTGCACGCTGCAGGGGGAGAAGCGACACACGGGCCATTTTGTCACGGCTCTCGGCCAAAGTTAGCCTTTAACTATGATCATTTTGCATTTTTTAACCGAGATAGTTTTATCTCTTACGAGAATATCGGGCTGGTGTGCTACATGACGGCTGAATGTGTCGGGAATGAGGAGTGTGGAGGTTTTCGCCGTGTGTAGAGCTGTGTTTTGATGTAGCTAGCTGGTTAGTCGCGAGCTAACAGAGCTAGCCGGCCAAGTTTGATCAGTGCCGAGGAGCTCCAGCCCAGGCGCAGTTTCCTACCAACTTTCTCAGAAAGAGAGAGCAGTTTTTCAGTGAGGATATTGCGTGTGCACAAGCACTGGGAGTCCCTGTCGCCCATGATAAGTTTTGATTAGCCACTTTATTTTGGACGGAACACTAAAGAATGAGATTTTAGGTCCGTCCGCTACGGAGCGCTGAGAACAAAAACAGTCTGCAGGAAAATAAAAGAAATCTGTCGCTAGGTTCCACCTGGGACATGATGGCAGAGGACACAAGACAGAACAAGAAAACAAACTTTTCAGCCTTGGCAGAGCACAGCAACGGGGTGACTAAGGGCCCCGCTTCTGCTGGGATGGCTTCAAAATCGGGAGCATCGAAGAAACTGGTGATTAAAAACTTTAAAGGTGAGTTAGCCCTGTAGCTAACGCCGGCTAGGCTAAGTTATAACACCAATGACTCCTGCCAAAAAGCTTCTTGCAGCTCTCGTCAGGTGGAAACAGTTCTGTAACCTTCAGCTAAATGTCAGGACACGCGAAACGGTCGCTGGATGTTATTTAGTATTCAGAGGAGCTGAAATAAATCCTGAACACTCAGAAATGCGAGCTAGCCGGCTAGACGCTGTGTTTGTTTTGAAAAGAGGACCCGGCCTGCTGCCCTGCCCAGCCCAGCAGAGGCCCCGAGTTTACTACTCTTAGACACAGGACTGTTTTATAGAAGAATAAAATAACTCAATTACAATTCTTAGAATAAATAATTTAAGGTAAACTTCTAGGGTGTCTCAGGCCTGTACAGGTTCCACAGGAAGTCTTGATGCAGGTGTCCGATTATCTTATTTAAACGAATATGTTCCTTGATGTCTGGGATTACACACTTCATTCGTGTATTTTGATTTTTTCCCAGCAGACAGTCAGTGATCTTGTAGTTAGAAGGCCGTGGATTCGAATCCCAGGACAGCTAATGGCACCACTGCTTCACTTGGGTGAAGAGGTTAAATGTGCTGTGGTGTGTTTACATTTTTCCAGTGGACAATTTACTTTTGCACTTATTTTTGAAAGATGTTGTGACAAAACATGAAATAGAGTGAATTTTTTTGGATGTTAGATTGTTTCTTTCTGGTGGAGACTTTCTTGGGGGTTATAGCCTTTTGCTGCTTAAAATGTCATTTAGGTTATTATTGAATATAATTAATAGTTTTTTGTATGTTCTCCTAGAGAATCCTTGATTGTAATCATCTCACAAATCATGCCTGTTTATATATTGGGTTTTACATCTGGGTGCATGCATGTATGTGTGTGCTTCAAATGTCTCACTACATTTTGCTGGTGGACAGAGACGGAGCATCAGAGGGGCTTTTTTCTGTGTTGAAACTCTTGCCTCATGTTTTACAGATCGACCAAAGCTGACAGAAACCTACACAGAAGACACGTGGCTGAAGCTTCGAGATGCTGTCGGTGCTATCCAGAACAGCACCTCCATCAAATACAACTTGGAGGAGCTTTATCAGGTATAATAATCAATTGCCCATGGCTCTGTGTCTTTAGGAATTCCCATGGAGGTTAAAAAAAAAAAACAATAACAAAAGCCTTTCAACATGTCCCGCATCATTGTTTCTCAGCCAGTTTGCTGTAACTTCATCAAAAGTCATTCTGAAGTTGCACTGACACACACTTCAAAGACCCTGCACCCTTATATGAGAGCTGTCAGATTACCTGTTTAGCTGGTTATTTGGTTGATTAGTTTCACTAACTTGGGTTGTGTTGGCCAAACTGTAAAAAATAGCCAGAAATGATATAATAAACATCTCAGAACACAGGACAGTATTGAATCATTTTAAATAGAGTAAAGTTATTTAACAAAATATGATCAAAAATCTATTTTTCTCCAGATCAGTTTAGTGTGTCTCGTGAATTACTGGATATCGTCCACTATGTGGAGACTGCCAAAACACACCTTTCAGTATAAACAGATCTGTCACTTATGATTACCACAAGGCTTATGTGGGGTGTCTCTTCCCCAGGTCTTTAACAAGAGAGGGTTTCATACTGTCTCAAAGTTGGAGATATTTGGCAGGATGATGTTAAACTGACTGAGCAAGGTTCATTCCTGTCACGCCAGCATTCCCTGGATGCGCAGTAATGTAAAAAAAAAAAGAATCCTTTTGAAGTTTACATGTGAATATTTAATTGTAATAATGAGGGTTAAGCAGTGATTTTGGCATAAAAAAAATCACCAGTGGTTCTATGCCAATGTTGTCCTGTTGAGAGCAAAAATTGTAATGTAAAATCTTAAGTGAGAACAAAAAAAATGGTTAAACATATATTTTAAACAGAGCCAAACATAATTTTTCCCCAAAATATAAATGCATAAAGCTGCCTAATTGGTTATTCTGGGTCATTGTGGATAATCAAATCCTATTGGTCCCATTGGTCATGAAAATTGTAAAAAAAAAATATTGACTGCAGCTGGCATTTCTGAATTCTGATTTTAAAGAAACTAAAGAAGTGGAGATGCATATATTGGTTCCAACTGAGACACAGTTTCCAGTACTTCTGTGTGACGGAGCCGTTTTTTCCTCTCCATCTAAACTGTTTACAGCTTTCCTTACACTGCATATACGTTGTAAATTTACTTGTGTTGGTGTGTGCCAAGTGGGGCAGCCAAGTAGTAAACAAGCAGAACATTCCGGCGCACCATGCCAGATTATTGAACACCAAGTTCTGCTTGTCAGGTTGAATTAACTAATTAACAGCTGGTTATTATTATAATAATGTCAAGATGTGTTTCTGGCAGAAACTACCATGGAACAGGTAGGCAGGTTATATAAGTATGCATATGTTTAGCTTACAAATATTTAGGATTCAAAGAGCAAACTGAGTCAATTTCAAACAGTTGAAATAAATAACAGTTGTAAAAAGTGGCAGTGTTTGTTTGGTTTTGTTTTTTTCAACATATTGGTGTATCCGATGTTCATCACTGATCATGATTCTGAAATACTGATACATAATATTCACATCTCGCTGAATTAGTCTTTTCTCTCTCTTTTCTTCAGGCAGTGGAGAATCTTTGCTCTTATAAGGTTTCCCCGATGTTATACAAGCAGCTCCGGCAAGTGTGTGAAGATCACGTCCAAGCTCAGATACACCAATTCAGAGAATATCCTTCACTTGAGTTTTAGTATGTGTGACATGTGAGGTTTTTTTTTTACAGTGTCTATCTGTGGTGTTCTGTTGATCGTTGATAACACTTGTTTGCCGCTCCTTATCCAATGCCGCTTGAGTTTGTTCTTCCTCTAGGGGGCAGCATGAAGCTGCTTTCGCTGCATGACATGACAATAATTACAGAGTGTAATGGATTGCTTGGTTAAGAGAAAGGGTTGAAACGCAGAGGCGGAGCCAGACATAGTGAGCATCTGGGGCTAAGCCCAGTGGGGGGTGTGGTGGTCCTCCTCCAGAACATTTTGGATTTCTTAGATGCAGTTTTATGCATTCTAGTCATGGCAAAGTTCATTGAATATGGATTTGTATGCAAGGCAAGCTGAAAAGTGGGCGAACGGAGCGCTGCACAGGGGCATAAATCTCTACAATATACTCTCCAGTGTTATGGAGTTGGCCACACGCTTTATCCAAGTGCCTATTAGATCAGTGCCCCTGCACAGTGCTGCGTGACGTAAAATTCGCTTGAGAAGCTTCTCGCGACCAGCCTGATTGTTGGCAGTGCAGTGGCACTTGGCAGCTTGTCAGACAGCGATCCTGCAACGGGAGAGCTTTATCACACGTTATGAGATCTTTTTAAACGTGTTATCTAAAACATTAATAAAGTTTGAATAAAGTAAAGAATATGTCCTACATATTTTTTATATTTTCTTGGACTTTCAAGACGTGCCGCCTGGATCATGTTTCAACGTAAGGTAGTCTAAATTTTTATTAGGTCATATAACACTCTCAAATAAGCTAAATGAGAGATAATTACATTTGGAAAACATATTTTTGACATTTAAACAGCGCTGGATATATGTTTTGTGTGAGGGGAGGAATTATAGCAGCAACTCTTTGCAGTCTAACCTAGCTAGCATAGCATAGCCGATGTCGTGCCGTAAAGTACAGGCAAGTTGTGATTATCATCAAATGTCAAAGTGCGCCGAACTGATGTGTTTATGTCACTGACCTGAAACGTCTGTTAAGTTACTTGTAGCTGCTTCTGATGCATCACTGGTCGTTCTTTTTTTTAAAGAAATGTCTTATGTCCGTGCTAATGTTTGAGGCTACCTGAAGACAGAGACGAGTTCTGACAGACGAGTAGAACGTAGCCGTTAACGTTAGTGTTCAGAATATTGAGTGAACAATGTATCAGTTGGTGGAATTCTGTTTCTGTAGTTTCAGCCCGTTGAAATAACAGCATTTTAAGTATGAGGGAAACGGGGGTTTGTTTAATGTATTTTATAGGCAGCATATATTGTTGTCATATTTTTTAAAAGCTTAAAAAGAATCGGGGCTTTTGAAATGAGATTCGGGGCTTCAGTCCCCAAAGCCACCCCTCGCTCTGCCCCTGTTGAAATCCTTAACCTACTCTCACAGATTCATTGGACAGCCTTTCTTTCCTGAAGAGGATTAACAGATGCTGGCAGGATCACTGCAGACAAACTGTAAGAACCTCTGGTTGAACTGATGAAGTGCTGTTTATTTGATTCATCTTGATAAAACCCATTGTCTATTAAAATGAATCAGCAAAGATTAGTTCCCCGTTTTCTTAATGCTAATGTTATTTATAATTAACTTAATGGTCTTGCTTAGTAATGAAGAGTGTTTATTTACATTTGTAAGGTCTTTTAAAAAGGTTCCTATCTTTTTCCAAAAATTATTTTGAAAATCGAACTCGTCTTTTACTGTTCTCTTATTTTCTTAAACGTTATTCCTCTGGTATAGGGCTGAAACTTGTGATTATATTAGTAAACAAGTGATCTAGATATGACTTTGGCAAGTAATTGTTTAAATCTGTAAACTGACATTATTAAAAGTAAAACAACAGGCATAAACATTTTCATAAGATCTTCCTGGTCTGGGTTTATTCAGATTGGTAATTTATCAATTAAATGGGGGGGGGGGGATCATGACAGCCTTAAATTAGCAAAATACTGAATAGTAGGATCTGTGTGGAATCTGTAGTGATGCATTTTGGGACAAAGGTTAGGAGAAGTAGGAAGAACTAAACATGAATTAAAGCAGGTGTAGAAATAAGTCATGCTGAGAATGATAGACTACATTCTTTATAAATGCATTGTGAAATATTTTCAATATATGTACGTTTGGGTGTTGTGCAGTAGTCTAATATGAGCTGTTGTTCCAGATCATGATCCGTAGCATTTTTCTGTTTCTGGATCGAACATACGTCCTCCAGAACTCCCGGCTTCCCTCCATCTGGTGAGTTAACCAGAGAGAAACTTTCCTTACAGAATACACTCCCCTGTTTGCTTAATTCCAGTATTTCTTTTCTTAAAATCTTTCAGGGACACGGGGCTGGAACTGTTTAGGACGCACATTGTGAGCGACAGCATGGTACAGAGTCGCACAGTGGAAGGAATTTTGGAGCAAATCAAGCGAGAGAGGAATGGCGAGACTGTGGATAGGAGTCTCCTGCGAAGTTTACTGGGCATGCTCTCAGACCTGCAGGTGATTTGTGATCTCTTGGAAGCGTTATACTGTCATTATTTTTACATTAATTACAAAAATGTTTACGAAAGCATTGGACTCCAGCCTATTAAAATTATTTTTATGCACCTTAGACTAGAAAGAAAAATTTAACACTGCAAAGAAGAATTTAAGCATTAATAAGAAAAATGTGGTTCTGCATTGTCATTATCTAAAGGCTGCTTATATATAAAAATCTTCCTGTTTTAATGGTATTCAAATCTGTAGTTAAGACTAAAAGTACTTTAGCAATATATAATTTAATTTATTGGATGTACAAAATCTGAGGTGACCACAATGCTTTGTTAACTTAGTAGTTGACTTGGCTACAACTGTTTTGGCCACAGAAGATAATACTGCTTTTAAGAATGCATCAGTACAGCAGGTAGTGTTTTATATCTCTTGCTCGTGTCTTATGTTTTAGCTGGTGTCATTGGAGTGTAGTATAAGGTATTTTAGTTTGTAGCAAAATACTTGTAGAACAGCAGACCACAGCCATTTTTGCACTACAGAGCAGTTTTATGTAAAACAATATTGTTACAGTTTTTTTACAGACAGATACAGCTGAAAAAACTAATTTTTGCTTCTTTGTGGCCTCAATTTTAGATGTACAGTATCACGAAACCAAGAGAAACGAAAATATCTTTCTGTCTCTGACAATCAATAAAATGTTTTTAATATATTTCTGTGTGGATTGTGACCAAAAAACTCACAGGATGATCCATTCTGCAGCCCAGTGGTTGGGCATCTCAGTTTTAGAGTATTGAATGGTCCAATAAATAAAAAGTCATTGGTTTACCTGATTTATGACTTTCCTTTCTTTTTTTTCAGGTGTATAAAGAATCTTTTGAACAGAGGTTTCTGGTAGAGACTGATCGTTTATATGCAGCAGAGGGACAAAGACTGATGCTAGAGAGAGACGTAAGCACAAGTGCCTTCGTATGTTTGGAGTTCTTTTGGTGCTCCTGAAGTTCCAGCGTATTTGGATTTGAAGTGAAATTCTTTGTGTTTCACTCAGGTGCCTGAATACCTGCACCATGTAGCACGACGACTAGAAGAGGAGAATGATCGGGTTATCAGTTATTTAGATCAGAGTACTCAGTGAGTACTGCCTCTGTGTTTGACTAACAGTCCTACTAGTTATAAAGATTTGGTTTTAAATCTATTTTTGTCTGCTACAGAAAACCCCTCATTTCAACAGTAGAGAAGCAACTTTTGGGAGAACACATGACCGCCATATTACAGAAAGGTATGGGGGGGGGGCTCATGTGTGTTTGGAAAGTATTTGTGTGGTATTGTGTGAATGTGTGTTTTTGTGGGGGAGTATGTATCTAGAACCACAACAAAAACTCAAATGTATAATGAAGGAGGTAAGGACAAAATGGAAAAAAATAGTATTCAAAACCTACATTTACAGCATTTATGAACCAGAAACTCTTTATTGTCATTGTAGCAGCTGTACAATGACATTTAGAGATGCAAGAATATTCAAGTACAGACATATAAATATGAAAATCTATTAAAACATTTCTGGAATGCAGAATATTCATAAATATTGCAAGAATGTTCAAGTAAACAGTATAGATGTATAAATATGAAAGAAAATTATAATATTTCTAGGGCCATTATAAATATGTGACAAACTGTTAAAAAGGGGCATGTGAACATTTAAATGTATGTAAACATGTAATAATAAACTGCACTACATGAACTTTTATTTTAGCATGGTAATAGCTGAAGGGTAGAAACTGAATCTATTTGTCTTTGTCTTAATGGACCTGAAGGCAGATGTGTGTACAGTTTGTGACCAGGGTGTGATGTACAAAACCATGAAACTATTCACTTCTGAAAAAATAAATGGTTTTCTAGCTAAAAGCTATTTTTTTTCTGCAGTGGTTTGCAGTTGCTAGCTCTGGCCAGTTTGTGAGACACCACAAGACTAAAAAAGTTTGATTGCAAGCTTTATTTACTGAGAATAAATGATAGTCTAGCAGCTGTCTTGAGCAACTTATATTAAACTGAGCAAAGCACGATTTAACCCTTTATCACTAAAAAGCTTTTCTTTTAAGTGACTTTGTAACTCTTTTTACCATTGTTCCAGCTGAACCTGGCTGCCGTTATGGCTGTAAACTGCTTGTTGTTCTGAATGTTTTAGAGAAATGTAAAGATTCCTAAAATATTTGCTTAGAATATGTACACTTTTTTAACTTTGCTGTAAACATTCATTAATGGCATCCTTTCCTTAGCAGATGTTTGGGCCATAACCTCAAAATGTAGTGGTCATTTAAAGTAAAAGATTGTGTGAGTTGGAGGTGTTGTTGGATGTGACAGGGGTGGTTTGTTGGACTGAATAAGGGACAAATAGAGAAAATGTATGAGACAGAGTGTAACTGTGTGAGTCAAAGTGTATATGAAAGAGTTAATGTGAGCGAATGTGAGGATAAAATCCTGCTCTCTGACCCTCAGGGCTGAGCACTCTGTTGGATGAGAATCGTGTGACTGAACTGACTCTGCTGTATCAGCTCTTCAGTAAAGTGAAGGGAGGTCTGCCCGTACTGCTGCAATTTTGGAGAGATTACATCAAGGTACACACACAGTCATAATCATAGTCATTTTTTTTTTCATGGTGCCATTTTTTTGTGTGGAAGTGAATCTTTGGGTGAATGCAGTAACAACTTGTAAGAATCTGGGCTGCGTTTCCCGATAACGATTGATCTTGGCACTTAAGAGCGTTTCCCAAAACTGCACTTAACACAGTTGCACGTAGCCCTGCAGTAAGTGGTACTTAGGAGTCGCTATCCGTTGGCGAAGTGCTGAAATGCCACACTGTAGAATGGCTCATCATTGTTACCTAATTATTTAGGTAGAATTATTTATCAATGTCTCTATCAACAATTGTTTATCTCACATGAAAATAAAAAAATAAGTAAATAAATAAATAAGCTCTTACATTTATTTTTGAAATGTTTAGCCTAATTATCTTCACCTGATGTGCATTTACTATCAGAAGAACAATTGAAATAAGCGCACACCTAGGGGTGGAGACACTAGAAAATGGCTGAAACCAAAAACAAAGAAATTACATTTGTTTTAAATTGGAAATTAATATTGTTTTAGATGAGGTGGAGCGACAAAAACATCATTTTCAGCAGGTTTTTTAAGGGCTGTCATACAAATAGAGAAAAACAAACAATCTGGGAAGATATTGCTACAAACCTTTTTTTATTTCTTTATTCGTTATTATTTCTATATTGAATTGTGTAATGAGTAGAAAATAGAAAAGAATAAAAATTTACGCACAAATAAAATGAAAAATGACTGAAGAGAAGTAAATTGTGGGTGCAATTTGCAGGTTGTCCAGCAGGTGCCCTCATAACTCTGTCCCCTTATGATGCACTTAACGATTACTCCATACCACTCGTAGATCTACGAAGATTTTCAAGTGCTACTTAAGTTACAATGGTTTTGGGAAACAGACCGTAATTTTAAGATCAGTCATAAGATCAGTTTTACGAACTACTTTTGGGAAACGCAGCCCTGATCGTTTGTAAGATGATATGTGGGCCACAGTCAGGAGTGTTTTTGGTAAACTTGAAATTCAGTGTATTGGGAATGAAAAAGATTTCAGGGCCTAGGAATATCGCAATTAACCTCGATTTAAAATGGCACTAATGATTAAACGTAAAGGATCCTCAACACCATGTTTCTGATTATGACCGGGCCCTCAGTGGATTGGTGGGACACACCTGGACAGTACATTCAGACAATGATGGCTTACTATATATATAAAATATAACACGCTTTATTTCTACCAAAGAATTGATTGAAGTCGCTGTATGTCGGGCTGAAACAAGTACTCGAGTAACTCGATTACAAAAAACCATCGAGGCAAAATCCTCTGCCTCGAAGCCTCTATTAATGAATTTCATGTCCCATTTTTTTGCAATTATTTTTGCATTACTGTGAGAATACACTTGCGCTTACATCACCAACGAAGCGGAAGTAGACGGCGGTGTTTTGATTTGAGGGCGTATGCACAGACTAGTGTGGGCTGTGTAATGGAAGGGAGCAATAAAAACGGCGAGGAGCAAAGAGACAAAATTAACAGGAGTAAACGACAAAAGTGTCCAAGGTTAGGAATCATCCAACACTGGCAAAGCTGGCAAAGTCTTTGCTGTGTATTCCTGCCACATCCACACAATCAGAGCATCTGTTTTCAGCAGCAGGAAACATTGCTTCAAAGCGCAGGGCAAGCCTCAGTTCTGAGCATATTGCTCTGAGCATATTGTTCCGAGCATATTGAACCCGTTTGGGTTCCGCCAATTTTTCTGTGTTCCGGTACTTACTGAAACTGATCCGACGCAGCGATAGTGGTCCGAGAATATGCCGAAAAATTCCTGCACTTATTTTTTCCCACTTCAAGCGCTGATTACCACCGCATGCTCCTCTAAAGACCTGCACACACACCCCCGTCAAATGAGACTTTTATATTCTGACTTAAAGCAGTCAGAGTTAAATCATGTATGGACTCTTGTTCCAAGTTATTGTCTGAGTTTAAATTCCACAAAGCATTCAGTGTTTGTATTATTAATGTATGCCTTAGTTTTTATTCTTAGTCATTTTAAAAGTTTATTTTTAGGTTTTTGAATCTCCGAAAATGCATTATTTTGAACCCAGAATGTATGGCACTTAAATGTTCTTAATTAATTTCAGTCAAGTTTATTGTAATTGTTCACAACTCAAGAAAGGTCAGTAAAACAATGGGAAGTAACAATGTTTATTTTTAAATATACAAAATATTTCTTGTATGCATTGCATACTATGTAAAAAAAAAAAAGTTACATTTTTCCCCCAGCAGAAATCAATTAATAGTTAATTTTAAGAGACCTGTCTTATTTTCTCTTACATATTTAAGATTGCTCTTATACTAAGCAAAAATATGTTTATCCGATTACTCGATTAATCGGTGGAATTTTCAGTAGAATACTCGATTACTAAAATATTCGATAGCTACAGCCCTAGCTGAATGGGTATTTTTTGGTTACCCCAACATTACAGAGGTACATGTTCAAGATGATGTGTCTTCTGTGGGTTTTTTAAAAATATATATTAAAAAAAGTAGTAAATAAAAGGTAAAAATGTCTAAAGAATGTTACATTGTGAAATTAATACATTCGGAATAATAATCGTGATAATGGTGAAACCGTGATTATTTCCCAGAAAATAATTGTGCCATCAAAATGTATAATCGTGACATCCCTACTAGAGCCATGAGGTTAAGTGGAGTGCTAGGTTTTCGGAAGCTCAGCTCTCATTTACTTCTTGTGAATGTTTGGGAAGGACAGCGTCTGCCTTGGTCTCTTGTTCAGAGAGTGTCATCTTTCTTCTGTAGAGTTTTGGGGGCGAGATTGTGGGCTCTCCAGAAAAAGATAAGGACATGGTGCAGGAGCTGCTGGACTTTAAGGACAAAATGGACAATGTGGCTCACCGCTGCTTCCAGAGGAATGAAACTTTTATCAATGCCATGAAGGAGGCCTTCGAGTGCTTCATCAACAAAAGACCCAACAAACCAGCAGAGCTGATTGGTGAGATGGTTGAAGTGTTATCATGTAACAGGGATGCCCTTTTTAAACAAGTTGACTTTTTTTATTAGAATTGAGTTCATGCTGCAAAACACATTGTTTTAAATCACACTGATGTCACCTGAGTAATAAATATTGCTCCAATAATGGAGTGAACGTTATAATGCTGCATTGAATTCAGCTCTTTAATTCTCTCTATAGTACTTATATATACTGAGCTGACAAACACAACTGACAGTGCAGCCACAATATCATTACTGTGACAGCCTGGAATATATTTAAAGCCATTAAATCTCTTTGAATATACTTGCTTCCCACCCCTGGTCCTGGTCCAGTACATTTTATGGCTTTTCCTGCATCCACAGCACTTTAGTAAAGGGTTGCGGATTAAATGATTAGTTGGGTGTGATGTTTTGGGATCAGTGAAATTCCTCAAAAATGCCTCCAAGATCCAGGATGGGAATCCATGATGTAACGTCTCAATCTGAGACCTCTCTGTTTCTTCCACTTTGGGTCTTAAGTTTTTTCGTGTTGTAAAGCTCACATCCAAGTCAGTCAGTTTTCTAGATCACATCTCTGCTAAACCTTATTTGCTTCTGCGAGTGCACATTTGCAGCCATTTTAAAAGATGCAGAATTATTTTCACAAATTTTCAGAGAATTTCACAGAATTTTTTTTTTCTCTTTTAATTAATTAATTAATTAATTAATTTATTTATTTATTTATTTATTTATTTATTGATTGGAGTTCTTGTGGTTTGATCGTGTGTGTGTGTGTGTGTGTGTGTGTGTGTGTGTGTGTGTGTGTGTGTGTGTGTGTGTGTGTGTGTGTGTGTGT
>JBBKCR010000080.1:14282551-14298230 GCA_037577295.1 Ladigesia roloffi | reverse complement strand
TGAATTCATGGATTTTTTTTTTACATTCTGTCTCTCACAGTTGAAGTGTACCTATGATGAAAATTACTGACCTCTGCAATCATTTTAAGTGGGAGAACTTGCACAATCGGTGGCTGACTAAATACTTTTTTGCCCCACTGTATATTGGTGTCTTTCTTTACAAAACATTTGTGAAAATTATATTATGTTATATTTGTTAATTTAAACTGCTAAATATATGTAAATTTTTTGTTTTGGTGTCATCACAAAAACAGTTCATTCATAACGGGCTGTTTTTGCTGTTAAAGTGAACAATGTGGCCTGTAGAATGGTACATTTTTAAACCTTAAACAAGTACTAAATCCACCTCTTATTTGGGGAAAATAGAGGATTTTTCGAATCTAGACCAACTGCGTTTTACTAACTTGAAGTTTATTTACATTATGTGAAGAAAAATAGTTCAATAAGATGGTCCATAAGCTTGCTCACTGAGATCATCTCAGTGCATAAACAGCAGTAGCTTGTATGATTCCGTATTATTTCTTACAGGACTCCATGTGTTCCCAACATTTGTACTCTACGAGTTGACCATCCTTCTGGTTCTGACCTTGTCCCTGGTGATCATGAAGGTAATTGCTTGCATACTGCGGTCTGTAATATCTTCAGCTGCTCATTTCATGCTTTATACTCTTATTTGTCAAGATTAGTTCAAAGGAGATTTCTTTCTCTGCTTTCATTCCACATTCCCTCTCTAAGTTTGTTATGGCAGTGCTGGTGCTGTCTGCCATCCTTCCCCTCGGCTCCCGACACATCCGCTGGCTGGTATCGGCTGGGCTGGCGCAAGTCAGCGAATTCTCCTTTGTGTTGGGCAGCCGTGCTCGGCGGGCTGGCATCATCTCCAGAGAGGTGAGCCCAAGGACTGGAAATCTGTACTATTTTAAGGCCAGATTGTTCTCATTTCAAAATATGCCACAAAGTATTTGTCTAATCAGCATAATTTGCCCTTAGACAAGAGGTGTTCGCAGTCCAGGTTTGCTTCTCCAGTTTTGCACTGGAGTTCTCAGACTAATGTAGATTACAAGAAATGGAAATGTATAACTACTGGTAAGGCCTAGATCTTCACTTCTATGTAGAGAGAGCATTAGGCACACAGCAGAAGAAAGTGATGGATGGCAAGATGGGAAAGAGCTTGGTTGACTTAGCTCTGAGGAAAGTTTGGGACTGAATATCCATTACTGCGCGAAAGTCATAGGCTTTTGGGCAAACTGTACAAAAACATTTATCTGAGCAGCAAGGGATATTTTTTGTAAAACGTACTTGAAGTTTTGGGAGGTTTGGTTCCAGATTTCACCTCAAAACCTCCATTCCTTGTATGGATTTGTGAAACTCCATCAGCAGTATATCTGATTTAATTAAATGGAGTATCAATTGAGCCAAACTAGATGTTTGATGAGAACTACGGTGTAATAAAGGGCTTCTACGAGGAGAGGTCTGGGAATGATTAAGCAAATACAGGTTTTTGCATGGCACTGTACATTATAGGAAGCCACTGAAGATTCTGCTGAATGGATGTGATGTGGTGGTGTGACTTTGTTTAAGTAAGAAGACAAGCAGCAGGGGAGCAGAACTAATGCCAGCATAAGGAGAATTTCAGTGGAGTCCAGGCAGTGAACATTTCAGCAGCTGGTGGAAAAAACAACTAACATGGGAATCAAATGCGAGTTGAGAGAACAACAGCAATGTTACAAATCACTGAACGAAAGAATGACAGAGACAGTTTTATTTAGGATCGGTTCAGAACCAAGAAGTATTAATTTAGTGATGTGAGAGACCAAAGATGGTTAGTGAGCTTTAGTTAATGTTAAGGGATGTCGAAAGAGCATGATACCAGTCACAAAAAAAACCCCAGCTGGGTTAAAAGCAGTAATATCAAAACCTTTTAGACATCGACAGGCTTTGTGGACACAGTTTGGGGACAAACCTTGTCTGTTTCAGCATGACTGTGTCCCAGTGCACAAAGCAAGGTCCATCAAGACTTGATTGGATGAGTTTAATGTAGAAGAACTTGACTGGTTTGCACAGAGCCCTGACCTCAACCCCAACACCTTTGGGTTGAACTGGAACATAGATTGCGTGCCAGGCCTTCTCATCTAACATCAGTGCCTGACCTCATAAATCTAGTGTAACTTGTAAACTGTTGAGGATAGATGATGGGATGATATTTGGTTGTGGGACTGAAGTTCAAGAGGTGGCTTGTGTTGGCCACACACAAAGCATCTCTGAGCAAATGTTTTTGTTGTTGTCATTTTCAGGTCTATCTGTTGGTTCTGAGTGTCACCACATTAAGTCTGCTGTTAGCACCGGTTCTGTGGAGAGCAGCCACTCTCAGATACTTTCCTCGGATCGAGAGAAAAACATCCACCTGACCCACACTGGACACAAAGGAGATGCCTCAGTTTCCTTCAGTGGAATGTCATGGTGGCACTAGAAAATGAGGAGGCCTTTTGGTTTTGACGCACAGAAATTTTATCGAAGTGGAAAAGCAAAATATGGTCTTGCTCCTCTGGGATAAAGCATCTCATGTCACAGGAGTGACCACCGAGCTTCCGTTAAACAGGTGGGAAAAGGAGGATTTTTTTTACAGCTGCATATTGAATTGCCGCTAATACTGTACAAAGATTTTTATTTATTCCTGTCGAATTGCAAGCTGTTCTTCTCTTATACGTAAGCTTCTACAAGTGCCTTGAAATGATCTGATGTCAACCGATTTACCAAGTAACCAAGCTGAAATAAGCAAAGCCTGTACATAAACCCTGATGAATCACGTACCTGTCTGTCCAGTATCTCCAGCCTTCGAAATCTCAATAGATCTTTTTTTGCATGTGTGGTGGTTTGCATATTCTTGAAGACTGTTAAAAAGGCCATCTCTGCAACTTCAACGAAGTTGACTTACGTAGTAACAGCAAACACATTCCAGTCCATTGCTGACAATAAGAATGTGGCCACGTTTAGTTGTGGCAGTATTTAGTTTTTATAAATGTCATATAAATTATTTTTGGAAATGTGTAGTTATTTAATGTACATGGATGTTCATCTTAATGCTTAATGCTGTTTTGATGATAGAGTAAGGCTCTCTATCATCAAAACAGCCCACTGTGCTGTAATGGCTGGAATGGGAGAAGCAATTAAATACATGTTGAAGATCTCATAACATACTAAAGTGAACTGAACCAAAGTGTGTTGTGTTTTCTGGCCCATGCAAAGTGGGCAAATAAACTACAATGAAGGAACATCTCACTGTATGGTCTATTATTTATTAAGGAACTTCTGTATGTGTTATGTGTTAACAAATTGACTTCTCTGTATGATTAGTGAACTGCTCTCAAGTGCTTATTGATGAGGGAACATCTCTGGAGAGAGCTTTGATTAAGGAAAGTTTCTGCATGGGGTATTGATTTAGGTTCTGTGAGTATTAATTAGGGAGCCTCTCTCTATGTACTCATTACTTATAAGAGAATATGCTGTTTTAAGGAAGCTTGTTTAAGGAAGCTACTTCTCCTCCTGCTGCATCCCTTACATCACAGCTGGGCTTGTCTATTCTTGGTTACAGTAGATGACTGACATTTCCCCTCTATTCTCTATACCCCCTACATTTAAACATATGCTTTGGATGATAGTTTATAGTGTATGATTCTTATTTCACCTCACATCAGTCTTTATTTTATTAGCCCTGGAAAATGGTGAGTATTTTAATAAATTTGAATGTATAAGATGACAATTTAGATATGATATTTGAATTTACTGTAAAAGTGCCTCTGGACTTCAGGGCCACAAGCAAGTTAATAAAGAATACTGTTCAGTTATTCTTTTGGGCAGGGTCAGACTGGGACCAAAATGGCTCTGGCACTTTGGGGTAGACCGGTCCGCCACACACAGTTATGTACAGCAGCCATCTTTGCACTCCCCTTTGCATACCCGGTCCAACATGATGCAGTTGAATCTTTTAATGAATATTCGGGGGAAAAAGAGAACATTTTGCGTGTGTGTATGTGTGTGTATGTGTGTGTGTGTGAGAGAGAGAAACAGAGAGTGGGGGATGTCTTTCATGTCTGTATATTGTTCATAAATATCCTCAGAATAGCTGCCTCTAACACCATGCCCCAAAAGTTGGTGACTATTCACCCCACAACCATTTATAGAAAATTAACTGCTGTCTCACTGTAAATGTTGGTGAATGTTGGATTAACATCACAATTTAAATAACTTAAAGGTCTAATGTTTTAGCAAGTGGACACCACGTGTTATAAAAGCTGTTCTCCTACCTTGCCTAGTGCACAATGGTTCAGAGGCAAAAGGGGGGAAATTAAAGATATGATTGGACAAGCACTGTGTAAGTAAAGAAAAGAACCAAAGGGCTGCAAAAGAGTGTTTCAGGGGCCAGTGGACAGGAAATGTGCACTCATTTCTTGTGAATGGGCACAGGGACCAAAGTGAAATTGGTGGTTTAAAAAGTTTTGACTGGCTCAGCTGGGCAATCGGTCTACAAGTCTTATGGGCCAGTCATGTAAATAAATAATAAATATATACATAAATATATACATACACCTCCGACCCTCGTGTGGGACATTTTTGTCCACTTCACTCTTTTGTTTTGATAATTTAAGATGTGTTAAAGCAAATGGAATGAATGAAATGGAATTCCAGGGTCTGGAATTTTTTCCAGATCTTTACAATTTTTAATTCAACTCATGAAATATATAAATTACATACTCCATACATCCAATTGTAACTCTTTTGGCAGTGGTGGGTATTTTTGGCAAATTGAAAGGCATGAGAACTACGTTTTTTAACCTCTTATTTACACTGTTAAACAATAATTTCGGTTATTTCATTCTAAACTCAACACTTGTCAAATGTAGTTTTTGGTGCCATTTATCCATTTTTAGCCAAGCGAGTAACTTTATGTGATCCTTTTTTGTTTCCAATAGGGGAGTATGACGGTTAACTGCACTCCAGTGGAACAAATGAATGACAATTTTGACATAAATGTGACCTCAAGGATGTCAGATAATGGTTTTATGTATGTGCATGAATAATATTCAGTGTCATTGTTAATCAGTTACATATTTCTGAATCGTAAAACTACTGATCCAATAGGAAACTGCTAATGTTCTATCTGCTCAGACACACACAGACACAAAGGCAATAAGGTCTAAATAGATATGTAAAAAAACATTTGAAATACAGAATGATATACAGTATACACTGTTGCTGTACTGTGTACTATAGATATGCAACTTATATGTAAGTAAATTGATAACACAGATGGTGGTTATGACTAAGTAATATTGATATGAATACACTACAAAACCAAACCCACTTAATTTTACCCCTTCATATAACATTAATTTTACCTTAATTTCCAATATGGAAAATTAAGTGGAAAAGTGCACAGATTAAGTCTGATTAAGGGGTAAAACTACTGAATTAAAATTTTGCCCATTAAATAACTGAGCCTCCTGAAGAAAATGTCTTAAGTTTAGGATAAAGGGGTTTCACACAGGGATTTTTAGGAACGGTTTGCACATAAGAAATCACACATAATACATTTATTTAGCACCATTTAGAAACATGTATGTGATATTGCATATGTTTTAGTGCCTAATAAGAACACCACACAATATTGCACCTAAAATCATGGTGTGAGTACAACAACCTCATGCTTCTCACTGATAAAACGAAGGAGATGATAGTGGACACGAGGATGAAGAAGAGGCCTCACTAGCCACTATTTATCTGGGAGTTTCAAGTGGAGAGGATGAGCACCTTTAAGTACCTGGGCGCATCAGTGAGGACCTCATCTGGACACTGAACATCACACAGCTGGTCAAGAAGGCTCAGCAGAGGCTGAACTTTTGGAGGAGGCTGAGGAAATCTCATACTGTAATTTTTTGACATTAGGTCACTTTGCACATTCATCTACCTCATACTGTAATTTTCTGCTCCTTTGCACATTTCTTCATTTTTAAATGCACAATTGATATTTGTCCACATCTGCACATCAGTTAAGTCTTCACCTTACTTATTTTTACACATACAATTCTCCCCTTATCTTAAATATACTCAGTTGTAAATATATGGATGAATATAATCAGCCAAGATATATATATTGTTTTATGTTATATATTGTTATTTCTTTGTCATTTTCATTTATTTATATATATTTTTTATTTATTTACTCTTAACCTAACTCGGCATTTCTGGGTGGACAGCAAAGAAAGAATTTAATTGCACAGACAAATGCAATTTCTTCTAAACATTTGAATCTTTGAATCTTGAATGGTGGACTATTATACATCATAGCAAAGTAATGCACATAGTGTAACACAAAAGGATAGTTACTGAACCACTAAAATGACAATCATCATATTGTAGAATAAAGTATCGTCTATTTATGGATTGAACACTACAACTGTAGAAGCGCGCCAAAACCAAATGAACCCAGGGGGGCGTAGACATAAGGCTGACAGCCTATCGACGTCACTATGTAGCTGCCCAATCAGAACACGGGAACGTAGGACACCGCCAAGATCAGTTTGATGGCTCTCAACAGTGCAGCGAACAGCTAGCTAGGCTAGCTCGCCTTATCTGCAATAAACAGCACTAAATTCGACGAAAATTGCTTATTTGCAACCTCTCGACTTATGATAAGGGCATGAACAGTGGAAAACTAGCTAAGGTAGGTCAAACGAACAATGAACCTCCATTAAACAACGCACTTCTGGCTTTCAGGGACTAGTTAGCACCTCAGCACTGGAGCAGCTAGCCTTAACCTTTAGTCAGCTGGGACCGGGGTGATTCACCAAAACGACTCGCTTGTTTCAATCGATTCTTAACTTTTTGGATTGAAACGATTTACAAAAATTTCATTTTTGCTTCTACACAGTCTCTGTGAGTTATTGTAGGAGCAGTGTGTCAGGTATGTAGGGGTAGTTGAAGTAACTCGCTTGAAAAATGAGCCACGTTCCAATATAACATTACAACACTAAGCATATATTTGTGGTTGCTTACGTTTTTGCCTCATATGTCCGTCTGCTCTAATCAGTGAGACCTGCTGTTCCGACTCCACAAGTGAGCAAAGCCGGTAACGTCATTTTCCCTGCACCTTATAGTTTAATAAACAAGACTTGGGAGTCAACGAATCGTCGATACTGCGGCTCGGTTCTTTGGATGGAATCGGTTTTGGACAATGATTCGAACGTGCCTCTTCTCTGCTAGCTCCCATTAGCCTAACTCGAGCTCTGGCGGTTTACTGGTACAGAGAAAAGCTGTCTGCTAGAGCAGTATAAATTAACAAGCAAATCTTTTTTTGTTTGAGGTCTTTTTAAGTTGCACAAAAGTCTCCTTAAAGTGGTGGCACACTTCTTTAAATCTCAGCACCCCTGAGTTTGAATTCATCCTTCATAAAAACACTGAAGCTTTGAAAAATAATGTGCAACCTGACATTATAGGTCAAGCATCTAGTTAGCTAACCCTGCTCCCATGTTTTGGCTCATGTATGAGACACTATGCAATCATTTCTGGGTAAGAGGGTAAACTTTTCTTTTATTATGTTTACAGGGCCTTTTTGAGTGTGTATGGCTAATATTTCCTGTTTTGATTCCGGATTTAGGCTCCTCTTCCTTCCATCTAGGAGAAGGATAAACCTTCAGTATCCCCACTTTCAAAAATATCCTGACATGCTCAGTTGATATGCTTTCCTTCTTCACAGAAAGGGTATTTTCCTGCCCTCTTTAAATATACATCAACTTGGCAAGCAGGTTTTTCTAATAAAGAGTTTTTCATATCATACGCTCTCAGTCTTGTTTGTATTAGGGAGGAGTAGAAAGATAGTAACAGCTCGGAAATGTGGGTCAGTCTCCTCTGTCAGATACAGCTGGAGCAGTCAGCCAGTCAGCATTTCTGAGGCAAGAAAAAAACAGAATTAGCCCATAACTAACCACTGGTGTGGTAAAAGTCTGTTTTAGTGTTCTGTGTCTGTAGAATTGATCTGAAAAATAATTTGCCTGTTTTGAATTCAAAGCCCAACATATTTCCATAAATTCATTGGTTTACAAGCCCAGTCACACATGCTGAAGTTAAAGTGTTTCAGCCCTCTTTGCTTTTTGAATGAGGCACGATAGAGGGTGGCCAATCAGAGCAGAGGTTATTTACTTATAGGTTTTGAAGGCACATTTGGCCAAACACAAGCCTATTTTAATATTCAGGAATGGACTCATCCCTAGTAAATATACAAGTATGTTTGTATAAATAGTTTTACAGTGAATGTAGTTGTGATAATAATAATGCTTATTATTATTACGATCTATTTTTTACTGCTTTGCGATAGCAGGATTCAAAGCCTCAGCATTGTCCAATACTGATTTGCTTTTTAAACTACTAAGATTTAATTTTAACTCATCTTAATTTTAATCAACTGACTAAAGATCTAAAAATGAGCTGTTGTATTAAAACTACTCAAACTTTATTACCCTGTTGAAAGAGGTAGGGAATAATTGTATTGTGCTTATTCTTTTATTTTCCTTCATTATCCAGTGGGGTGTTTTCTGGCTATATTGACCTAATTAATTTGAATACCGATATGGCACAATTAATACAAAAACCATAATTTTAATAATAATAATGGTAGTAGTCCTTCTGGTTATAGTTGTAGTTTTAGAGTAATTCATAAAAAATAACAAAAAGTAACTGGCAATGAACAGATGTGCATATAGATGTAGAAAATATTGTGTTAAGGCAGCTTGTTTGAGTTCTCTAAGTCACTTTGTAAGAATATGAAGTATCTGTCTTCATAGGGAGGACTTACGAGTATTGAAGACCACCAAAAAGACCATCTTGTGGCTTCTGTGAGGCATTGACAAAATGTCAAAAGATGTAAGTGTTAATAACATTTGATAAAGTTATTTGTGTATCAAATTATTTAGGTTGTTTGTCTGCTTGCTCCTTAAAGGAATTAGTTTTTTATAAATGCATCACTTAAATTGTGAATTCAGTGATACTAGCTGTACTGTAAATATTGGATATGAGATATATACTTAATATTTGTATTTCATTTTGTAATATCATGTTTTGTCAGGGAAATTTATGATCTGATGCAAATTTGATACTGAATTCTATGATATGATTTAGTAATATTTTTAGGGGGTATTATTTTCAAGCGCTTTTCATATTCATATTTCCATTTGTAAAAGCACTGACGAAAAATATTTAGCAAGAATTGCACCCATATTTGTCTTGGGTGGTTTCTATGGTTACACAGCTGAAACATATCAATATCTAAGATCATTGCGTAGTAATAAGTTGTAAAACTGGACAGATTTGAGCATTATTAGCTCAAAAGGCTCCAGCAGTGGCAGCTCTCCGGGTGTTAGGTCATGCCAGTTTGCTTGCTGTGATACTGCAATAAAAATGCCTTTTTCTTATGATTTTAATTAACACCAGAAACATTTTAATGCAAGGTCACAACATTTTAATGCAAGAGGACTGCAGATGCCTTACAATCTTACTTGTAATAGCAAGATTTTGGAAGTAAAGAAGGCTTTAAGTAATCGTTTGATGAAAAGGCAAATTTTAAACCAAAATATAGCCAGTCACCCAAATTGTGAACCATGGTTGCTTCTTTAGTTAAAGTAGATTGTACCCTAGACATGAGTTTGCATGAGTTTGAACTCCATGGCTGTCATCACACGCCAAAATTCACACATCAAAGTGGTTGATAACAGAATGTTACACAGTATCATGAACCACATAAACAAGACTAAAATTACTTAACAATGTAACCAAATTAAAAGCCACTGAGTGGAGAAATAAACTTTAACTTTTTTTTTTTTCCATTAAATATTTTTGATGTAGTTGTGATATTGATAACACTTTTGCGTTTCTGAAGGGTGGACTAAAGGAAACTGGAGAGCTGAAGATTTTTACCACTCAGACTCTAAGTCCTGGAAAAGGTGAGTATTACTAACAGAAAGGGTGTACACCAGTCAGCCACAACACTCACACATTTAAAAAAATCTCTGTAATATTTCCCCACCCCCCCAATGCTACTCCAACATCTCTCATCAATCGAGGCTTGGAGTCCACAAGACCTCTGAAAGTGGACTGTCATAATTGCAACCAGAGACGTTAACAGCAGATTTTTATGGTCTTTAAGTCGTGAGGTGGGATCTCTATATACCAGACTAGTTTGTGGAGGACACTCCACAGGTCTTCAAGTTGGATTGAAACCGTTGAATACTGTTGCAATGAAGGCTGTACCATATCTGCAATAAAGTTTGTGTGTATAACACTTCAAAGTGACATCTGTGTGAATGTCAGATCCCAAGGTTCCCCAGCAGAACACTGCCCAGAGCATCACACTCCCTAGTGGTAAAGGAGTTGCCCCTGCAATCACCAGTGGCAGCACTAAGGTACCCTTGAGTAAGGTACCGTCTCTGTGCACTGTTCCCTGGATGCTGTGTTCATGGCTGCCTGCTGCTTCACTTGATGCATGGGTTAAATACAGAGAGAATTTAGTGCTGTACACACTGGATGCTCTGCTGTGTTCACATATGACAAATGTTCAGTCCACTTTATTTAATTTTCAAAATTTTCCTGCTTGCCAAACATCAGCTTCAAGAACTGGCTGTTCAATTGTTGCTATTATATTCACCCTTTGACTGGTGCCACTTAAATGAATATTCTATTTTTCACTTTTCAGAGGTTTTATTGTTGTGACTGCTCAGTTTATATCTGGTTTATAAATGGTATACCAGACACTGGCAGTCTCCAGTTTGCATACACTTTACACATTAAAGCGATAGTTCACCCAAAAATGAAAATTTGATATTTATTTGCTTACCCCCAGGGCATCCAAGTCGTTTCTCAGCAGAACACAAACGCAGATTATTAGCTTTAGCCCTAGCAGTCTGGTAGTCATTTAATGGAAGTGGATGGACATCAAACATTTCCAAGTTAAAAAAAACATGCACAGACACTGTGTCAATGTGTCAATGTGCACAGACAATGTGACGTCACGAGCCACGGAGTGTAATCTGAACGTGTCTGTGCATGTTTTTTTTACTTGGAAAGGTTGGATGTCCATCCCCTATCCATTAAATGACTACCAGACTATCGCTTTAACTTATTTCTAAAAAACCTTTCATGAAATTTACATTCTTTTATTCATAAACTGTTAATTTGTGGTGATTTAAAAGTGATTGTTTTCATAATTTTACTCTAAACCACTGGAACACGAAAGGTCTTTGGAAAATGCTCAAAAATTTCTTTAGAAGTTTTGTCACACTCTGGGGAATCCTGGCACAGAGACAGTGGTAATGTTACACTAATGTAATGTCACTTATTAATGCCCCATATAAATACATTGTTTTAATGGTAAAAGAGTGTTGAACATATATTTTAGAAGACAGATTCAAATGTTGCAAGCTGGATAAATGTAAAGTCCTCTCTATTTCTCCAAGTGGTGATTACGTAAGATTGTCTTTTCCTTTCTGTCTGGGTCGACCTGAGGAGGAAGGGTTCCCGTTTTGGGTCTTGGTTCCTCCCGAGGTTTCTTCCTCCAGCTGAGGGAATATTTCCTCGCCTCTGTCGCCTTTGGCTTACTCACTAGGGCCTTGAACCTGGTTTGTGACAATCTGGTTATAAAAAGCTCTATATAAATAAAATTGAATTGAATAGGCAAAGATTTTTGACAGATTATTTTCTTCATTATCTATTATGACTTAGAAAGTTTTCAGTTGTTGCCATTAAGTATTTTTCTACTAATGATGCCCGCTAGATTATTTTTGCTTAGCACCATGTTGACTAACAGCACAGTGGTCTGACTACCATGATGGGGTTTCATGATGATAATCTCTTTTGTACAGTGACAGAATTTTTAATAATTCTGCTTTATCTTCTGGTAAGTTAACCACAACATTTTGTGATTGTGTTGTAGTGACAGAATTACTATGACTCTGTCTGCTCATGTTAGAGTTTTTAAAAGCTGACATGTTAGCATCTGTATTGATGCCTTTAACACAATATAATGAAAACACCATAATATGCCAAAGGCCTGCCTTTACATGGAGCCATACAATTTGACATATCCATGCTCCATGTCTTCCTTTATATGAATGGTATAAAGTTAAAAGAATGCTGACAATATATTTCCTTTTTGGTTAGTTAAGCTGCAATGGCAGTAGGAAAACCAGTATTATGTAAGACTTATGCAAAAGTGGGACCCCCGTGATCAAATTTGATTGAAAGTGAAAATGAGAACACAAAAATAGCAGACATGTTATGCTAAATGTTCCTGGTCCACTTATTTTCACACAAAAAATAACAAACCCGAATTTGACCAGGGGTTTACACGTTTTAATGTCATTTCTCGTCCAGCAGAGGGTGGTCATTCCACACATTTAGACAAATAATCTGGGCCTCATCTCTGAGCTCCATCTAACTTCCTCTGCAGTAACTGTGCAGAATGTCCCTGTATTAGCAGTTGTACATGACATTTCAGGCTCTGTATCTTACGAAAATGTCTCACATGACTGTTAAAATAGAAATAAAAGGTTCGTTCTCTTTGCCAGGTCCAGCTGTCCTTTCTCTCGTGACTGTCCACCCTTCATCAGTTACCGGGATCAAGCAGATCGTGCCCAGAACAGTGGGTACTGCCAACATTAATGTAGTGCAGCATATGGTAAGGAAATATTCATTTCTGCAAAGGATTGTACTTGCACGTGAACTGTGTATGTTCTAAAATCACGAAAAGCATGACAAACCATGGCAAAGTAATGAAGGGAGGGTGCTGATCCTACGTTTAGACTACACAACACATCCTAAAGAGATCATGCACAGCGATGCCCTGCAGTGCGGTGGGTACCAGCACAGCACATGGCACTGTTTTGACTATCAATACCTCCAGCGATGTGGTAGCAGTTTCTAAGTAAAGCTAATCTGTCCGGTGCAAGAACTCCTTGGCCTTTCCATCAGGCACTACCTGACACGATGCTGAGCCACGTTCTCTATTTAAACTCCCTTACCTCCAATGAGGGCTCCCTCTCAAGTGTGGAGGGTCTCCATGGTGATAAAGTCCTCCATTAACATTGACTGAGGTGACCTGGAAGAGTTACATCTAAGCTGATCACAGAAGTTTGGAGTCAGCAGGATTAGAGCCCACATCATGGTTATCATCCTATTAATGACACAAGCCCTCAGCCAGAGCCAGGCAGGGGATGGGTGCTGAAAATGGTGATACTGTTGATTGTATCTTTGTGTAAATGCATGTTTAAAAACACTAATATCTAAGGTTCTGAGTCAGTTTTACACACACTTAACTGCAGCAATCGTTTACATAATGCAGGTTAAAAATATCTCAATTTATTTAAGTATCAATATATCAAAGTTTCAAATATTCTGTGAAGTAAATAAAATCTGTAACAATGAGAATTACTGTTAACAAATTTGTTGTGCCGGCTGATACTTGATTTCTGCCTCATATATTACATCTGTACAGCTTTCTCTTTTATTTTAGAATCTTTTTCTCTATCATCATCATCATCCTGGACATGCATATAATTAAAATTTTTCTAATGAAACTAAGACTAGCACATAAGAATCTATATACATTTCCATGCAACTATTATTATATTGTTTAAAACATTCCAAATTGAAGTTTGAATGCTGGTGTGTGTTAGCTTTTATAGTTTATTGCATGGTTAGTTAACAAAAATGTGTTTGTAGTGGGAACATTTCTATAGTTTAGTTTGACGTGAAATGTATAGGGTAGCTGCCTTTGAGAATAATATATAAAGAATAAGTAAACGGAAAATTAGACAATCTGACAATATTATTGCCAAACAATTGTGTGGTATTTGGAGATTCAGTGATCGTTTTAATTGTGCTGTCTTGATTGTGTAATATGGTGGAGAGTTGGTCAGAGGTGAGATGAACACCACCAAATTCCTGGCTCTTTGTGAATGTCCATGAATACACAAAAAGTGGTATAAATGAGGTTTAAAATGTAGCTCTGCAGAATATCTGCATCCATATTTGGCATCTCAAGTTTGCTTCTTTATTTAGCTTGATTTAGATTACTTGGGCATGGATTTCAGATTATTTAAACGTGCCGAAATACCAAAAGTATTGATTTGAAAGCCTCTATTTTGTAACACAGTAATATGGATGTTTGAAGTGCCACATTCTTTTTGTCTGTAGGCTATTGGCACTCCTCAGAGGCCCAGTGCTCCAGGGGGTGTGCTTCTGACCAGCCCCAGAACACCAAGTTCTCAGTTCCTCACCCCGCAGACACAGACGCAGGAGGCTTCCCCCTGGTCGAGTGGGTGAGTCACTCCCCCCCCTCTCTGTCTCTCATCCAGCTTGGTCCTCTGTGGGTCAGCTCTCAGCAGGGTTCTCATCACACACCATCACTGACTCACAGAGGCATCCTGGCCAGACATCCCTGATCCAGAGACAGTTTCTCTTTTTATCCATGGCTTACGAATAAAATACATACTACCTATTGCTGATTTGATTATGATTATGATGAAAAAGTAATACATCCTGTGACATGCAGACATGTCATCGAAAATATGTGCTATGAAAAGTGGTCATGTGAGATTATCTCCATTATTATAATGGTGTCATGTTGGCATTACCAGTAATTATGGTGTTTCATGTCATAATATTATGACATGATGACATTAAACATTGCATCTCTCTCTTGACGTGTTATAACATGCCACTGTAATACTGATGGACATCAACTGTCAATCAGGTCATGATGAAGAGTGACATCTGCCGTGATATCTTTGTGGCAGGGTTATGTCAGTGTTATGTCGATGATCAAATTTTTTTCATTTTGCAAATTTCTTCTGTTATATTTCTTTAATTTGAGGACTGATAAGTAAATTTGTTAGGGGTTATTTTCTTTTTTCAATCAAATTTCTGCTCTGTGATCATAAATTCACAATGTGCCTCTTTTTGTTTTCGGGGGAGGGGCATTTTAACTTTTTGTTTTTTGTATTTTATTTAGAGGCATATATAACCAAGTAACCAATAGTTTATATGTGCTTATGATCTCCTGAAATGAAGTACTATGTATAAAATGCCTGTTGTAAAACATAACCCAGTTTAAATGATTGCTTTCCAAACACAAAGCTACAAAATCCAAAAATGTAGCTTTCTAATTATTTGTTGGGGAGTTATAAATGGGTTCACAACTTGTCCTTTAACATTCCCCCTTAGACGCAGCAGGAAAGGTGACAAGAATGGAAAAGGCTTGAGACATTTCTCAATGAAAGTGTGCGAGAAGGTTCAAAAGAAAGGCGTCACTTCCTATAATGAGGTGGCAGATGAGCTGGTGGCTGAGCTGAGTCCTGGAGACCACATCTCTCCCACTGAAGCCGTGAGTTTTCTCAACACAAATTTAATGAATATTGGCCACTAGGGCTGAAAGATATATCTTTATCGAATCTATATCGAGATATGAACTTTCAAGATATTACTATCGAAAAAATCAACGATATTGCGATGTAGATTTCCCCTCTCGGCGCTCGCCCCGCCCTGGGTCTGTGACAGATCCTGATTTATTGTTAAAGCAGAGCTGCAGTAAAATGTTAGATTTGTAATTTATTTTTTTGGTAATTTATGTTAATGTTGA
>JBBKCR010000080.1:14268363-14282451 GCA_037577295.1 Ladigesia roloffi | reverse complement strand
TATCGTACCGTACCGATATCCAGATATCTGGCATGAAAATCGAGATATGAAAATTTGTCCATATCGTTCAGCCCTATTGGCCACAATGCCAGTGATACAACCCTGATTTCTACATGATTTTAATAGTTATGGAAATGGATAATTATAAGACACACCTCATTATTTATTCTATTTCATGTTTTCTGCATTTCTTCTGTTTGAAATTAAGAAATTTGTGGTTATTTGTCAGACAGTAAATCACTGCTTAACTGAACCCTTTGGAATCTCACAAATAAAGTTGTATTGAGGAATTTGATAGGTTATCGTAGTTTTTACCCTGATTAGCATCAATAACATTTTTGCTCGGTCACTCCCAAATTAAAATATGCTTTTTATTTCCCATAGCATGTTTTTGATCAGAAGAACATTCGGAGACGGGTATATGATGCACTGAATGTCTTAATGGCCATGAACATAATTTCCAAAGACAAGAAGGAGATCAAATGGATCGGCTTCCCAACCAATTCAGCTCAGGAGTGCAAGGACTTGGAGGTTAGATCATTTGAACAGCACAGGCATGAGAACGTGCAGCATATTAAGATAAAATAATTTGTTGCCGTCATAAATCATACTTGCATTATGCATTCAGATATTTTCAATATATTTTTGTTTTCTTTTGTGTTCTTCATTCAAGGCTGAACGCCAGAGACGACTTGAAAGAATCAAGCAGAAGCAATCTCAGCTTCAAGAACTTATACTACAGGTATGCTGGGACATTGTGAAACAAGTTTTGTATAAAAGGAAGAACCTTACATTTTGTGAAAGGGTAGATTTTTTTTTTTTATGTGTTACTATCCATGTCTCAGATGTTGCAGCCCATATATTCAAAACCTTTCTGCAGAAACACTGTGCTTTGAATGAATTACAATAAGATTAATTATAATAAGTTACGTTCATAAAATACCTCTCAAGTATACTTCACTAAAATACAAAACTTAAACAAACATTCCGCAACAGCTGTATCCACACACACGCACACACACACACACACACACACACACACACACACACACACACACACACACACACCTGTCACCACCATGTCGGTGTCACTGCTATACTATGAATGACCTATTGTTTAAATAATTACCTGCTCATTGGTGGTCTTATGTAGGACCAGACCAATGATTAATAGTCTAAAGGGGGCAAACGACTGCAGAGAAACAGATGGACTACTCTCTGTACCTCAGTTAAGCTGGTAAAATAAACAATGGGTGTAGATTCAAGACAGGCTTACCAAATATAATCACTTATTTTTGTGTCTTCTACCGTGATGGCACAAATACAAAAATGGCCTGTTCAAAGTGAGAAAGCAAGGTCAGAAAATGGTCTAAATATCCTGTGCCCTATTTGGTGTGTAAGCCTTAAAACACACAAATAAGTGAAAGAAATGTATAATAGAACAATATATAGTGGGACTCCTTGTAGGAAGCATATTTTTAATAATTGTTGTTCCTAATTGTTAATATTAAACCTGTGAAAACGTTTTCCAGCAAATCGCCTTTAAAAATCTGGTGCAGAGAAATAGAGAGGCAGAGCAGAAGAACCACCGACCCCCTCCAGCTAACACCGTTATCCACCTGCCGTTCATCATAGTCAACACCAGCAAGAAGACAGTCATTGACTGTAGCATCTCGAACGATAAGTGAGTACTCTCTCTCTCCTCTTTGTGGTATTTAAATACGATTCCGTCGTCATAACTTGCAACCAGACCATACTGAGCAGTGCTCACAGGAAACCTAATAAGGTTTATCGAAGTATTTTAAAATGATATTATTTCAATTATGGCTATGTCAAATTTCTAATCTATTAATGACCCTAATACATGCATCATTACTCTACTACCAGTCACTTAAATTTGTGTTGTAAGATGGGTCTTTTCAATCTAGCTTTAGCTGGAACGTAGTCTGTACCCTGCAACTTCTTTTATTACAAATTGGCTGTTTATTTCAAATCCATTCTTTCATTCCAGCACCAGTCATTTGACTTTGTTCTCTTAGATTGTAGTTTTATCATCTGCACCATTATTTTAACAGAGCACCAATTGGTCAGAAAGAAATATGTTCTTTGAGTGCTTGGATTTCATTGCGCTAATACTACGCTAGCTTAGCATGCTACTGAGCCAAGCACTGTGGAACAGGTTTAATTTAACATTTCCGTTTCAAGAGCAGCTGATTTAAATCACTTCTTTAGATTTGAGTCATCATCATGTACATTTTTTATTGAGTTTGTGTAAGTGATTTTTACAGCTGGTGGCTTAGTGATAATGGGGATGCTTCTGTGGTCAGAAGTTTGTGGATTTGAATCTCATGTCTGAGGTACCTTTGAGCAAGCAAACGTCCACACACACTGCTCCCCGGGCGCTGTATCAAACAATCATCGTTAGATTAAATAAAAACAAAAAAAGAACAGTTTCTTGTTCTTAGTTATGAAATCAACATTTAGAACATCACACAAGTTTGGAGTCTCTTTTTGATGATGCTCCTCATGCTTTGCATGGAATTTCAACAACATATGACCTCCTTTCATTTAATGAGGGATTGGTTAGAGGGAACTGACGTGCAACTGCAAATTCTGGGTTTCTTTGTGAAGGTTAAAAACAATTTGACTTACACACAATCACTTTATTGTACCATATTTCCTTGATGTTATTTTTAACATTTGTCCAGATTAATAATTAGCTATAAAGCACTTGCAATGCACATGTATAGGATTGCTTCCCTGTACGGGTCGTGTTTTGCTTACATTTGGTTATTTTGTGTTTATTCTCTGCAGGTTTGAGTACCTATTTAATTTCGACAGCACGTTTGAGATCCACGATGACATTGAGGTGCTGAAGCGCATGGGCATGGCTTTAGGACTGGAGTCTGGCAGGTGTTCTCCAGAGCAGCTAAAGATCGCCCGGGCCTTGGTACCTAAAGCTCTGGAACCCTACGTCATCGGTCAGGACATGAAATCACTCTCTTTACAAAGTGCTAAAGCAAAGATGTCATGCTTGAGTGAATTTATTTAGAAGGCAATTTAGGATGGCCACCGTGCAGTGACTTTACAAGTGTAGAGAATTATTAGGGCTCTTTACTAGATGCCTCTCTGTGCAATAGGGATGCTCCACTTTATAGCAAAATGTGTTTGCGTGTAAAATTGTAAATAAAAAAGTTAATTGAAATCCTTGCACACAGAGGAAATTTTCCCTGGCTGGGAAAGCCTGAGTATTACTATTTTGCTCAATCTTGCACACGTTTTGTATTGTGTGTTATGTGTTTTTGATTAACTAATTGATTGATTAATTTGTTTAGATATGGCACAGGGACCCATGAGGCAAGTCAATGGAGGCTTCTCATCCCGTACAACCGGGTGAGTTTGTTGGTTATTATATGCTCAGGCACATTTCAGTGTTTGACTCTGGATAGGACTCATTCACATTAGTTCTCAAAACAATTGTTAGATCAGTGTGGTGAAAGCAGTTTTTAATGTTTTTTCTTTCTTATACACACAAACATTCTGACTAATATTGATATCATGGTATCATGTAATAAACCGGTTAACCAAATTAGAAGTCTAAAGGTGTTTTATCTGAAGTTTAATACAAGAACGAGAGTTTGTATATGTGCCTCTCACATTTGAAGGGACCAAAAGTAATGGGACGATAGGCTACTCAGCTTTCCAATGGCCAATGGTGTTATTTAAATTTTTTACAAGGAGCAGATAAAATGTTTAGAGTTTATTTCAAGTTTGCTTTTTGCATTTTCTGTTAACTCATTAGGAGATCCAAATAGCTGAAAATCATTAGGTGAGAAAATAAAAGCAAAATCAATCAGGCAGATAGCAAAAACATTCGGTGTGGCCAAATCAACTGTTAGGAATATTCTTAAAAAGAAAGAACACACCAGTGAGCTCAGCATCACCAAAAGACCTGGCAGACAACGGAAAACAACTGTGGGGATGGCCAAAGAATTTTTCCCTGGTGAAATACACCCCTTAACAGCATTTGGCTAGATAATGAGCACTCTACATGGCGTAAGCATGTATGGCTGCCAATGGACAAAATTAGAATTAAATTGATATCCCATTATTTATGGTCCTGACTGAATGTAATGTAATGCATGAAAGAACAGTTTATAACCTTTAATATATAATATATAGAAAAATTTTCACATACCCCTAAAGTAGTCATTCAACTTGGACATGTTTGACGTCCAAATTTAATTTCTTCAGTATAGAAATGGTGCTGCAAATGTAACGTTGCTACTAAAGTTAGTACTCGCCCAAATTATTTCCCCAAAACTTCTATTAACCTGTCCAGACTGCATCAAGTTGTTCATTAAGGTGGCATATACAGATGGATGAGGTTTAGAACACCAAATGTGAGCTATTAAAATAACTACTTGTGCCTGCAGCCAGTCACCTGAATACTTGAGTACTCCTGCTCATCCCTGATATGCCACACGACAGCAGTATTTTATGAACTTCTGAATTGGCACTAGTGTTTATAAATTCTGCTCATCTTTTTCGTGTTAATAGTGATAATGCAGCTGTCCCAACTGTGGCCTCCAGCTCCAACAGCTCATATCACAGCAGCTCTCGGGATACTCCAGCATCCTTCCTGGAGGATGAGGAAGAGGAAGAGGAGGACGACGACTTTGATGAGAATGACGACGAAGATTAACTTCCTGTTTTTCCATGTGATTCTTCCCAGTCGGCACTGCCACTAACCTGTTAATGTGGGAATAGGGTGAAACAGATCTTCTCTCAAGAGCAGTTTCTCTTGTGATGTCTGAAAGCCATGATTTGTTTGTATGTACAAGCTCAGTAACGCCTTTCACAATCTCAATGTACAGCTGCTTTCTGCAGAATCCCAGTGGTGCTTGTGTGTGAAATAGAACTTTTTACCTAGTCCCTTTTTTGCCACGTCTACTATTTTGTTACCACCTTTTTAGAAATGATTCTGTAAAATCTGATATGAAGATATTGACTTAATGCTAATTTAACATTTAACCCTCATTTGATAGGGTTATACACTTTCACTCTCCAAAGATTTCTGGATGAATGTCAATTTGCTCTGTGAGTTACTGCATATCTGTTTTCTTAGCCTTCCATTTGATGTGGCAGAATTTTATACCCTGTTCTGTTTTGTCCACATAGATAACTATTTTTGATACCTTGGGTGGTTTTTAAGGTCTGAAGTAAACACAACATACTCCATGTCCAGCTTTAATAACCTTTTGTATTTTTAAAGGCAGACAAGAAAGGAATTCATCTTGAAAAGTTTGTTTATGTAACAGTTTAAACTTTTACATTTGTTTTTCTACAGCAGAATGAATATGCTGGAAAAAAATACACTTCATATATGGGTTTGGAACTTAAATGCATATTTATATAGCAATGGGTTTATTCTAGAATTCCTATGTATGCCTGAGCTTCTGATATCAAGAAGAACTTAAACTTTTTAAAAACTATCTTTGAGCTGCTATTCAGAAACAAGAGTTTGGTCAGTCTTTATTAAAAAGTGTTTAACAAGGCATTAACAACGTTAATTAATACATTTTTTTTTATTATTTACACTTGCGATCAGTAAATACAACCGATTTTCTTTGCTCTAGGTCATTATTGACAGGAAATGTAGGTGATGTTTTTATTTCCAAAATAAAAGATTAGGTGTTTTGATTAATATTAAAGTCATGTTATGAAAACAAAATCAATAAATGCAATCAGTGCAGTGTTTGCGGCTAACTCAAAGCCTTCAGATAGAAGTCCACTTTTCCCTCATAAGGATCATAGATGTTCTGATAAGCGATGTTGTTGGCCATCACCCTGCACTGGATCTTTGCATGCCTCTCGTTGATGAGGTCAAATTTCACAGCCACCAAGGGATTCACATAGGTCGGCTATGAATACAGCATAAACTGGTCAATGTTGCGTATGTCCAGATACATAAACATGACAGAGAATATTTGGACTTGCATACTTTCTTTACATACTTACCTGTGCTAGGTTGCCATAGTATGGAAAATACGAGAGGTCCAGTGTCCCATTATGTGGGTAATACACATGGCCACGAACGTTCTCATGACCTTCCTGTACAAGCAACCAAACATGCAATTAGCCTTATCAGTACTATTATGTAAAGCCAGATTATGTCTCAACTTGTACTACTGTGTCATGCCTATTTTTGTTGAGTTTTAGTGGCATTGATAACAAAAAGATCAAAAACATTTCAGATAAAACAGTTCAAAACACATAGGACTACACAAATATTGCGTTCCTTCTCTGGAAATTCTAGTGTGGTTATAACTAATGCAGTGAAATGTTACTTTGAAGAAGCAAAGTAGAACTAAACAGTTCTATCAAAACAAATCAGATCAGATTTTCCTATCCCAGCTGCTATGGGTGAAGGCAGGGTACACCCTGGAGAGTTGCCAGCAAGTCACCGGGCCACACACTCAGTCACACCTAGGGGCAATTTAGTGTGCTCAATCAACCTATCCCCAATCACGCATGGTTTTGGTGGTGGGAGGAAACCCACGCAGCCATGAGGAGAACATGCCAACTCCACACGGAAAGACTCAACCCGGGAGTCGAGCCCAGGCCATTCTTGCTGTGAGGCAACGACGCTAACTCCTGCGTTCGCCAGAATTATCATCATTAACTTTTTATTTGTTCAAATGTAAACTCACCAGGACAGTGCAGTTAATATATGGAGCCATTCCTGTTCCATTGTTCGGTAGGAAATTGATGATCTGAGAAGAAAGTGATCGATTACTTACAAGCCCTTGCAGGCAGCCTAATTGAAGATTTCTGCTTGAACCACTTCATACCCTGTTCATCTTGATGATTACACATGGTTGGGCGGTCTTGTAACCGAATGTGGGGTCCTCAAGGCCAGAGCAGTTACCCAGTGTACTTTGGTAGAAAGGACATGACCACTTAGTATGTTTGGGTGCATCAAACTTGGGTTGGAAGAAGTACTTGCCAGAAGTGCAGTTGTGATGATTGCAGTGCGCCTGTTTGGTGTCATTGTAGGCTGAATTGAAAACACAAGATTGGATGTAGGTTATGTTCCTTTATTGCTTTAGCCATGTTCTCAGCATTTTGTACGTTCTAAAGAGGTGATACGTACGTTCAAGGAACTGCTGAAGACATTTGGACATCTTCATCCAGCTGTGCTTGTCTGACATGTTGTAGGTTATCTCTAACACCTCGTCATTATATGTGTCTGGCCAAACCATTACCCCTACAATAAAGGACAAAATAGGTTCACCATAAAAACACAAAACTAGAATTCCACTTGCTGTAGAATAAATATATTGTCATTTAATTTAGAAGGTATTGTTACCTGGAGATTTTAATCGATCCTGGTAATCTGGTGTATATGCGTTTAATGAGCTCATGAGTGAATAGATGGCCAAAGCAAACAAGCCCGTCATCACCACGTAGAAGGCCACGTAATACAAGCTAATGTACACTGGAACAGATAATTGGAACACGTTTACATACATATCATTAATATAATTCATGATCTGTGTTAAAAGGACATGTCCTCAATATCCATTGCCATACAATTGCTGATCTCTAAATAACTGTGGAGTTCATGCTGTAACCTATGAGCACATTAACAGCAAAACAACAGGAATGTAGATATAATGTAGACTTAATATATTAAAATATTCAAATTACTTAACTCATTAATGCTATAAAATAGTTCCCTAACAAGTTCATTCTCATGAGTTCGAAATCAAATTCACATTTGATAAAAATGGTGCCTGGAAAAATATAAAAATATATACTTAAATATACTTAATATATTAAGTATATATTGACATTCCTTGACATTCCTAAATAATGTCTCCAATCCTGCATTCATTTAAAAATGTGAGATCATTCCATTTCACGCAGCACATACCCCATTTTTCTGGTGTTCTACCCATGAATGTCCCGTCATCAGAATTCCAGACAAAGTGGCCAAAGTCTTGACATCTTTGTCCACAAGTTCTCTTTTCCTTCAGAGTAGCCATGTTGAAAGTCTCGACTAAATTTTAAGGAATGTTGCCAAGCTTTGTAATGTTCAGTTTGATTTAAAACGTCTCCTCTTTCATATGTCCTCTCCGTCTGCAGCGGTCCTTACTTCTAGCGTTCCTTATGTTGTGCACGTACCAGGCTTGTGTACCTATTACCTGTCATTTTATACCAAGTGATAAGGACAAAATTCACATGTATTTTTGTGGGCTGGTCTACCATTTAAAGGTGCCCTCGCTCATTCAATGGTGGAGGTGTGCAGCCATTCATTGTGGTAACCTTGGACAAGGCCATGAACTAACTTAGTGGTGTGAGTTTGAGTAAGATCTTTTTGCCTTATCATAGAATGAACCTGCCACAGCTCAGAGATATGATTTTGGATTTAACATTGACCACTGAGAGCAGATGCTGGTACACGGGAAGCCACGTTTTTCCAGTCACAAAGACTCTGCTTAACAAAGTATTTGGCTTAGAACCAGGTAGAAGAAGCTTAGTCACATAAGTAACCATTGTAACCTCATTGGAAGAGGTCTCTTAAGATAATCCACTCAAAAGGCCAAGTGTAACTTAAATAAAACAGTTACACTGTTGGTAAATAATGTCACAAAGCATGCCAGAGGAATCCACCTGACACTTCAGAATGTCCAGCAGCTGTCCATTTTTGAGAAGAAGATTGATTATAGTATCAGCGCTCTCAACTTGGAGTCCTCAAGGGCTAACATAGGGAAGGTATTATGGAGTTAGGGGATAAAGGCTTTGTGAAAGGTGTTGAGTCAGGGAGATCTGCGTTCGAGTCTGTGAAGCACAGGGCTAAGTCTCTCTTACTACTATCTGCTCAAAGCCCACTTTCTCCTGAGCAGCATTTGTCTGGACCTCCGACGGAACATCTGGACTCTTCACTTTCTCAAGGATCTCGTGTCCCATGGACTGTATTCACACCTGTGATTTCTTGGGAGGAGTTTGATGTCTGTTGATCAGGCCTTATTCCCTCTATCTAATTTTTTGGCACTTGGAGTGGAGCGCTGAGCTCCAATGCTCTCGCTCTGATCCAGTAAGGTTTGCTGCACGCTGGTCTTCTGGTCAGCTCGTCCTCTTTCTCCAACTTCATCTTCCCAGGCCTACTCTCTAGCTTTGTCGCCATGGATATTGGCGGCCTTACTACAGTGGTAGCCAACTCAGCGTACATCTCGGCTCGTGGCAGCTTTGATGGCACAGCAAACCCGGCAGCTAACCGGGACAAGAAGTTCCATTCCAGGCTCAAGCTGCCTCACATCACAGTGTGCGAGGGCCTCAGGGAGACTCTGGACCTCCAGTTCATGAGCATCTGTGTTGAGCAGCCCATTGGCAAACGTCTGTTCCAGGAATACCTACAAACAGCTAATGAGTACAAGGGACCCTGTCGCCTGTGGAAGGATGTGGAGGAGTATGATACGGCTGAGGACAAAGATCGTGCCAGCAAGGCTGCCAAGATCATTCAGCGCTACATGGAGCCCTCAGCCAAGTACTTCTGCCCATTCCTGCCCGAAAACGGCATTACCAAAGTGAAAGAGCGTCATGAGAATGCATCAGATGATTTGTTTGTTGAAATCCTGGCCTGTGTTCTGGACTTCCTCAAGGAGGTTCCCTTTACCTTCTACCTGGAGACCATGTACTTCAAGAGGTTTTTGCAATGGAAGTGGCTGGAGATGCAGCCCATGAATGAGGAGTGGTTCCTGGACTTCCGTGTCCTTGGCAAAGGGGGCTTTGGTGAGGTGTCTGCTTGTCAAATGAGGGCCACTGGGAAGCTGTATGCCTGCAAGAAGTTGAACAAAAAGAGGCTGAAGAAGAGGAAAGGTTATGAAGTAAGTATTTAAACCGATAGTCTCTGCAGTACTGCCTAGTTTCCTGCCGCATCCATCAAAACTTGGAGATTGCTCATGTAGGGACATCAAGCGATATTCATTCGTGTAAGAGGTGTCCATATATATATATATTAAAGCTAACAATCAGTGAGAGTAGTGGATAAAAAATTGTCCATGAATTGGACTTTCTATAGAACAATTCCAGTGCCTTTGTTGACAAAGCCAGTACTTTGCAAGCCTTTGTCAAAGAAGACAAAGCTATCTTCTTCATGAAAAAACATTTTCTGTGTCTTCAATATGTTAAATTAAACCAAATAGTATGCACTATTGAAGCATTTCACCTTCAGCTGAATGTCATAGTTGCCCAGATTACAAGGCATGCTTATTTACATAAGACACACTGTTGAAAATCTGAATGTGGCCTGATATCTTGTTACCTAAGGGTCATTAATTAAGCCCCTATGATATATTACCTCTTGTAGAATCTGTAAATAGATTTGATGTGAATTCATCTGAAGCGCATTCAGATCCATAGCAGGAATTTGGCTTATTTTTAAAAACCAGTTTGAAATCTGACTCTTGGTATGTGACACTTTTCATTATAAAATTCTCACTTTTTAACTGTGATAAATACATATGATTCACTATGTTAACTTTTATGTTTAAACATGTTTAAATATTTCAGTTTTGAAAGCAGGGCATCAGATGTTTTCTTTACTCCTTTCCAGGCCAGGAAATACATTTGTGCACATCAGTTCAGCTTTTACTTTGAAGGGGTTTCTTTTCTAATATTAGAAAATATTTTTATTACAAAAAAATTAAAGCAAAATCTGAGAAATCAATTTCCATTGCACAAATGGTGTGGCTATAGGAGGCCTGTGGAAAGAGTTAAAGAGTTAGTGCATGGTATTAGATATGCTACAGCTTTAGCATCTGAGCTCATTACGAAATGCCAACCCCAACACATTTAAATATGGAACAGATTTGTTCAAGAAGTCCTGTACACAAGGATGGAGGATAGAGTTGGCAAATGGAATGAATGCCTGTGGCATAACTGACACATCTAACCTCCAGCAATTTTGAAAGTGTTTTGTGCTTTATATATTTGACACCAAATAGACGCCATTGTTTTACTGGTCATTTGTGCAGAAATCTACCCAAAGTGATGACCTGGAACAAGCAAACAAATGAGAAGAATTACTTCTATCTTTTGGAAATGAGTCGAGGGGAACAGTCATGTTTGGCGTAACCAGTCACTGAGCAATGCAGACACTGCCTCCAACTATTACATAACTTTATTATATACACATGCAACAACTAATTTTACTCCTTTCCTCAGTAGAAGTAATTTGAATATACCCGGAGGTACAGCTAATTAAGCTAATTTAACTTGAGCTACACTTGAGTACATGTAATGGAGTAAATGTAATGAGCTATGACTTGACCCTACATATCCCCAAAGTCACTTAAGAACAAGTAAAGTGCACACAAATGGCATGAGACGATTGAAAACTCCTCATAGCTTCAAAGTCATTGTTCCACTGACATGGGAAACTACTTCTTTCCGGTAGGGTGCCATGGTGGAGAAGAGAATTCTGGCTCGCGTTCATAGTAGATTCATCGTTACCCTGGCCTACGCCTTCCAGACCAAGACAGAGCTTTGCTTGGTCATGACCATCATGAACGGAGGAGACCTGAGGTGACATATTCTGTTATGTCTTCTGGAAGCTTGTGCTATTTTCATATTGAATTATTATTATTGTTAGTAGTAGTAGAAACTAGTTGTGTTGTAATTGTTGTTGTTGGTAGTGATGGTGGTGGTGTTACTACCAGGTTACAATTACAATAGTTTTCAAGTCCGTGTCCTCAGGAAATCCTTGATTGCACAATTTAAGCATTATTGGAACTCACCCCTGACAGCCCCATTTGGAAAACACTAAATTCGCTTGCATTCAGTCACTGGGTCACCATTCATGTAGATGAAACGAGCCTTTAAATGCTTTTTCTGTGTTCACTCTCATTTCAGGTTCCACATCTACAACGTAGACGAAAACAACCCAGGCTTTGATGAGCCCAGGGCCTGTTATTATGCTGCTCAAATCATTCAGGGCTTGGAGCACCTCCATCAGAAGAAAATCATCTACAGAGACCTGAAACCAGAGAATGTTCTTCTTGACAATGAAGGTGAAAATGTGTGTTAGATGTCAGTAAGACCTGGTAGGTTGGGGAGGTGTGACGAGCGTGTCTGTGCCCTGCAGTTCAAAGACGTACACACAAAAAGAACAATCTCTGACGTTAGTTTGTCCTTGTGCTGATGTTTGCTGATGTTTGTTCTCAGGCCATGTGCGTATCTCTGACCTTGGCTTGGCTGTGGAATTAGCAGAAGGCCAGGAAAAGACAAAGGGCTACGCCGGGACTCCAGGTGTGCTGTGGAACTCTTAGAACCTCCTTCCTTGTACAGCCTATGCTTTCATTCAGAGTCCAGTAGTGGCCTGTAGTGGTGAACAAGCTTTAAGAATGATCTGTATCATTACACTTTTACATTGGGGAAAACCTTTACTCGGGCAATGTAGCATTTAGCAGAAAATGGAGATTGTTCTCCAGGCTCACTAAGGACTTTAACAATTTAAGATTACCACAGTTGATTCTGTTTCAAAATATCAAACATGTTCAGCCCATGTAATGGATTTAAGTAAAAAGTGGTATGTTCTGGATTAATTGGATTTCTGACATCACAAAATTGCTCTTATATTTGTCCCCTGATTTAGCATACAGCAGTGTAGCTCTGTCCATTTTCACTGAAGTTATGAAGGAGTGTTTAGTCAAGTATTCTGGATGAGGCACAAATCCATCAGGATAGAGGTAATTTACATATTTCAGTCTTAGTTTTCAAGGTACTATAGACCCGGGTTTCTCAACCACTGGGCCAGGGACCACTCATGGGCCGTGAAGGTTTTTGATTGGGCCGCGAATCTGACACAGGCCATCTGTCCGCAATTGGTTATTTGATATAATCTAACGTGGCTAATTGGGCCTTGGCAACAGGCAGTGATAGATAGTTGGGCCTTAACGTTGAAAAGGTTGAGAACCATTGCTATAGACAGACTGCTTTATTCTAGGAGTTAAAGAGAAGTTGGAACATGATTGTGTAACAATGAATAACTAGGATAAGATTTAAAGAAATGATTGAAAGGCAGAAAGCCACTACCCTGATTAATCAAATTACATTAACACAATACACTGGGTACAAAAGTGACCCTTAAACATGAAGTTTGTTATTAAGTCTCTGACATTTGGCCTTTGCTTTCTGAATTCAGGGTTCATGGCCCCAGAGCTGCTGAAAGGAGAGGAATATGACTACTCTGTGGATTATTTTACTCTTGGGGTCACTCTCTATGAATTCATCGCTGCTAAAGGCCCCTTCAGGACTAGAGGGGAGAAGGTAACAAGTTTCACTTTGATCTTGTTTTTTAAACAATAACTTTAGACAATCGTATTCAAAAGTGGGTTTCAGTAGAGGATCCACACTGACGGAGTATTTTACTTCCATACCAGGGTCTGGTAAGATGTAAAAAGGATTGCTTCAGCTTTTCCATATTTTCTTACACCTCAAAGATCAGAAAACCCATTGACCTGAAAATCATGTGCAATACAATTCCAATGTTTCTGACACAATTGACCTCTTTATTCACCCATACAAGTGGATCCCAGACTCATTCTGGGATCATGTTCTACAAAAGTAAAGTGGGTGGTCATAGAGAATAGCTGTATCAAAACAAGTGCACCAACAGGGTGACAGTAAAATTTCTCCCAGTCTTACTTTAAAATTTTTGTCACTGTTTAGTGTGTATATAGTACGTCACTCAGTTGAAAATGATAAGAAATCCAGAATAATTTACACACCCTATTCAACTGGGTGAAGTGAAAGTAAACAATTAGTCTCGTGTTAATGCACCACTGCATGGCACTGTGAAATTTGTTCCATTCATCCAAGTGAAACCAACAATGGTGCCACGGAGAGCAGTGTGTGGGGATGGTAACTTGCTCAAGTGTACCTCAGTGGTGCCACTGTTGGAGTAGAGTTTCGTTTTGGATCATTTTGAAGGAGAGCAAAAGGGGAAGAAAACTCTGGTTTCAGAGATAACAGGCTTTATTGAAAAACTTCAACATTGGCCTGGACGCCCCCCTCTGCAGA
>JBBKCR010000080.1:14242427-14257465 GCA_037577295.1 Ladigesia roloffi | reverse complement strand
TTGTGTTCTGCTGAGGAAACAAAGTCACCTTCGACTTAGATGCCCTGGGGGTAAGCAAATAAACATCAGATTTTCATATTGGGGTGAACTATCCCTTTAATATCCCTTTACAATTTAAACAATTACATTAGTTGAATAATTCTGCATTGCCATGTGACAGTAGTGACAGAATGCAATTGGTGATTTGAAATGTATTTTTGGCCAGATATAAATGTGTTGGAATTGATGAAATCTCATTCCAAACGCAACGCTCATAAGCAAGAATAAATAAAATCAAAAACAAAGAATTGTCTTTTATAGATTAATAGATAACTCTGTTGGCATTTTTAAGTACTGTCTTGCTTTTCTGGCCATACTAGGTTAAACAGGATCCGCTGTGGTTAATTATAATCATTCGTCATCACACTTAATAGTAACATCTCATTAATCACTACAGAAAATAACAAATGTCAACTTTATTAAAGCCAGTATATTTTATTACAGTGCATGCTATCAAATGACAATACATATTATAAAACAATTTGAAACAATACAATGCCCTACAATATCCAGCAGAGGTTCTCCGCATGGTACCAGATAGCTTTAAATGCAAGCTGAAAAAAGCTGAACTGATTCAAAATCTCAATAATACACACACATCAATTTCCTTATGCTTGTTCTTGTTATTTGAGGCATTTAAATATTATTTTACAACAAATGTTTACTTCCACTGTCTTTTACAACATTCTGGAAACTTTAGGCGACTGTTACATTAGGAGATTTAGCAATGAAGCCCACCCACAACAATACTGGCAAACATGTGTTAGCCTGCAAAGCAACCAGTATTTCTTTAACATTACTTACATTTAGAATATGAGCTATGAGGAAAAAATGCTTTCACCTGTGACTCGATGTAAAATCCTCATGACAGGGGTCAGCTTTTTAGCTAAATGAAGTGAGTGAGTTTGCCTGAAGGCTCTGTTAGCTGCTTTAATAGTCTGTGAGGGTGATTTTTGTAAAAGCATCACTTTATCTGGCTAGTGATGTAATAAAACTCTCTCTGTGAACCAACACATTCTCCATTTTGATAATATGCCCAAATATTATTTATATCTTTAATTGTAGGACAATAATTTGTGCTAGGTATTCAAGTCATGAGAATCCATCTATGAACTGAGAGGGGTCTTGCACTAATGTACACATTTAATTTGTGGACCTTTATTATTTTGGCCTACTTGAGTGACTAGTTAGCTCATAAGTGTCGAACATTACTTCTATTCTTCAATGGTGAGTTGTGTGAAAGCATTATTTTATATAATTATCTGGATATCAGCTAATGAAAGCAATTATATTTATTTTAGACACACCTATATACTGGAGTCTACAAAAGGATGTCAGCTAGTGAGTATCTATACCCGCATTAACGTTACATGTAATACATAAAGACATGAAGCCTCCTCTGACATTCATTTGTCTTATTTCTTTCCTTATGAAGGTTTTCTGAAGAGTAGGTTGGGATTTTGCACACAGTAGGAGTATCTTGTGCAAATTATAAACACTGGGCGAAAGGCCACAGGCTTACTGGCAGAATCCAGCCCACAAGAGGCAGCCGTATGGAAACCCCAAAGACTAATGCCAATGGCCGAAGTACTGCCAGTTTTCTCTAAGCAGAAGCACCCCAAAAATGTTCTGCATGCTTGCCTGCATCTGACTTCGAGGGCATCTTTAAGTCACATGATCCAAGAGGCAGGAGGGTGGATTAGGCTGATACAGGATCGCATCAAGGCCAAATTTCTGTCTTGTGTGCTCACAAGAGCATCTAACTGTGCTGATGACTAATGGCCATCCAACTGCGTCAGCTTCGTAAGCAGATTCTGAGCACAGGCTAGCAAAAACACCACTGCAAAAAGCCTTACTATCCTAGGAGACAGCTGGGAAATTGCTTCATTTACTGTAAAATAAGAGCAAATACTCCATCTCGAACAATGAATAATATGGTGGGATGAGTGGATGGATGGATAGATAGATGAATGTCAGTCTTCATCTATCAGTCTTGTGCCACCGCATCATTGGTGCTCATTTACATGGAGTAAATAACCCAACATGGCTGAAGAGACCTTGATTTGCCCAAATAATTGTTGTCTTTTCCATGAACAGACAGGCTATACACGATCACTCATGTCATGGTGTGAGGATTTCTGAATCTTTTTTTGCGGAGTGCTACATACTTGAACAGCTTTTTAAATATTTTTTATTTTTATTTTAAGGGGATATTTGTCAACACAGGGAGAATTAAGTCTAAAAGTACTAAAGTATTTAGGTTTCTACATTCAGCTTGAGGGTTTTAATTGGGAACCCATTTAACAGAACCACCTTCACAAAAGCTAAAACAGGACACATCCTTAGAGTACATTTACAATGAGACCCTTACCTTATTAACCAGCCCGTCCTCTTTGAATGGAACCCCGCCCACGGTTAAGTTGAGCTCATGCATGCCTTTCTTCAGCGTGAAAAGATCTCCATTTACTGCAATCTTCATTACTGCTTCCTTGTCAATTTTTATCACCAGGCTTCTCCCTTGCTCTTCCACTGATATCTGGCAGTCATAGGAAGATAGTTAAGCAACATTAGGGAGGCACCTAATAGGTTTTGAAAAAAAACTGCAACATTCCCACCCAGATAATCTACAGTATATTCAGAATGAAAATCCACAGAGAAGAGAACTGGCTTTTAATATCCCAGTGCTGCAGTCAGGTTTCCCACACCTTTTTAAACAATAAATTAATTGAGTCTTCTGGGACCTTGCAGGCATAACGTCCTCAATTTGAAAGGATAGTTTAGGTTTAAATACTGTTTATATACTATTTTTCCCTCAAATCCACAAACCTCAAAGAAATCATGTACACCATTAATAATGAATAATCACTTTCTGTATTACTTAAGGCATGCTGCCGAATCTTCAAATACCTTCCTTTCACGTTTATACAGCATGAACATTATTATTTGCTTTAAAAGGATGAATGGTACCTCAGTTTACTCATACCTTGTGCCATCGTCCATTGTTAACCAATGGCCCGCTGCTAGTCACCCTGCTCACAGCTCCATATTTTAACTGCAGCTCCAGCTTCCCTTGGTGGATTGCCAACACAATCCAGGAACTGTTTAGGTGTCCACCAGCAAAAAAGATCACTCCCTCTGAGTCATATGTTCTCAGGTCAAACTCTGCCATGAAGCTGGATAGAAACAAGGAGCCAAAATGATTGAAAAGATTTAAAAGACTTGCTTAAAAACTTGAAACGTTCATGTCTCTACAATTACCTCAGAAAGCCACACAGCCTCCCAAGAACAGCTAGTTCATCAACAGACCAAACTAAAGGTGCATGTTGCACTATTACACTGAGTGCTCCTTAATTTTTAGCAACATCCCAACCCTAATATGGCAAAAATATGGCAAAAAATAAAATGTACATGTTTTCCTCATTACTTCAAATATAGTAAATCAGCCATGTTATGTTTAGTGCTTGAAGACTGTTTCTTTCGTTTAGCACTAGGGCTACAAAGCTAATAAAGGAAACTGAATCCCCAAACAGCATCACACAAGCTTCCCTAAATAATCACACACAAACAAGCAGACCATCTTTATGTGGGTTATGGCCATGCCATGTAATATTTATCTATACAATTGAAAAGTTGCTTAGCTAAAAGCGTGTTAGCAACATTAGCCACACTAGCCTAAAGAAGCTAATTTTGGACACAAACATATCTTGACTCACTGATTACATTTGGAGAAAGGGGAGAATAGTGTGCTGTGCCATCATGTTCATGCTTTCCTTCAAATTTATAAACAATAGTTTTGCAGAAGCCCACAAAAGTCTTAGATGTCTCACAGTTCATGTTCATATTGACATCTAATTGAGACTTTGCTCACCCGGTGTGAACTCGGCGGCGGAAGCGTAGCTTGACCACAGGAATCCCACTGAACATGCGGCCCAGGTACAGAGAGCGAGAGTTCCTCTTCATGTCCAGTGTCAAACAAGTCTCAATGGGCTGCAGAGGATATGTGTAAGAGAAAGCATACATACCAAAAAGGAATATTAGATAAGAAATATATGCACTCAGGTATAAATAATCTAATCAATTTGCACAATTTCCCAATGTCTAAAATTTAATCACTAAGCCATACTGTGTCCTAAGTTTGCCTCTTTAGTTTTGCACATGACTAACACGTCTAGCATATGGAGATTGAATAATAGTAGTTTTATGCTCATATTAGTTCTGATGTGTTGCTAAACCATATTAGCGAGAGATATTTTTAAAAAGGAGAGTGTGATAATTCAGGCTTGCAGTTAGAAAGAAGCTACTTGGTGTGTCTAACCTCATATTACTAGTAGACACACTGAGTATGAGAAAATGTACATAGTGTGGGTTGTCAGGCAGATGATGAATTAATTCCATTCATTACCTCACAGCTCCTCAAGTCTTGTCCGAGCTTTTTACCCTGTCTGCCGTCGCAAAAGCAATGGAAACTCCCAGGCGTGTTGACACACTCCTCCTCACACACATGCGACTCACATTCATCCACATCTACCAGGTAGGGGAAAAAACACAACAGATGCAAACACTTTTTCCAAACAGAAACATTAAGTTGCATGCATGTGTATTCATTTTTTTAATGTTCCCATTACTCCTAACCATTCGTAAATAAGGATGCATTTTTCAATGCATGTTTCTATTCCTAGCTCACTGACTGTATATATAATTGGGAATCATGTTACTGCTTCTAAGCTCCATGTTTACCAGCAGGAGGTTAAAATGTGACCCCTTAAACCCTCTGGGATTATTATTCAGTTTTCAGTCTTAATCATACCACCCAGTTCCTACTATAAATTACTCAGGTACTACAATAAAGACAATATGTAATGTATATAGTTATAACAGCAAAACAATGTGGACCCACCGATATATCATTAAAAGATCAAAGACTTTATATCAATGGACCAAAGGACCAAAAGACAAAAACACAGCAATTATTTGCTTCTGGTACCTAACTTTGATTTGACAAGGCACTTTCTCATAGTACTTTAACTTTTAAAATGCTACAAGAAATTAGTTTGTATTTGTGTAATGTGAGCACAAATGATTTGCATAGAACCTAATCCCCTCTCACTTTTGACAGTAAAGTGTAACATGCACTGTAAATTTAAACAATTTAACAATAACCTTTATCAATGTTTATCTTAATTGAGTTTGCAAAGTATGAAGGTACACCACTGAATATCGAAATACCAAGAGCATGATTCCTAATACTCCCCTCCCCCCAGGAACAAAGCATCATTAGATTAAAAAGAATCGGGCATGGTGGATGGATCCTGCCTCAAATCCTGCCATCAAATCCCTTATCATGTGTTGTGACTTCAGTGCAGTGTGGTGGTATGGAAATATGAATGCTATACAGTTGTAGCCTTATCTAATGCTAAAAAACAGTAGATATTGACCTTGGCTTTTTGTTATGATTCAAACTGACAAATGTCCTGACTCCTGTCTATGTTCTTTAAAAAAAACAACAAGAAGAAAGCCCCACAGCTTGGGAATGCTGAACTGAGCCACCCTTGTAGATACCACCCATGTTTAACTCAACGCAGTGTTGAAAGGCTGATTAGTGAACATAATATGTTCTTTCAGTGCCAGGAAGAAGTGTCTTCTAATGCCTTCCAAACGTGTACAGCTTTTTCCGCTTGGACGCTAATCAAGGCTTATCACATTGCGTTGGGTGGAAGCCGGTGAGAGAGAAACGTGTGGTATCTTATATAATGTGTATGAGAATTTGGCCGGACATAATGTGTGGAATTTGAGACTCAAGCACTTAAGCAGCTGCTGTATGCATGTCAAGACATGTGTTAGCTGAGGATTCTTTCTTATTTTGAGCATTAAAACCCCCTGAATGGAAATGGAATGCATACTATTCAAGTACTAGTGTACATCTGTGCAATACTTTAGATTCTAAACATTTTCATGCATCATAAGTAGCACTTAAAATATGGCGACTTTTGGCTCACCGTCACAGGTTTTGGTCTCATTGTTGTAGATATAGCCAATCTCACAAAGGCACTCATAACTCCCGATCACGTTCCGGCACTGGGCGGTCCCGCAGACATCAGGAACGTCTTCACACTCATCAATGTCTGGAACAGAGGTATTGGGGAATGGTGTCAAGCTGTCTAAGTGTTCTAACACTGAACAACTATGAGACAATTAAAGTCACAGACAACTTAGTATGACTCATATATGACACATTTCTAATCCTCATAAATTACCTTCTTATTTGTCATAAACCTGCTTTACAGGCACAGCATTGCAGGCCACATTAAATCTGTTTCTTGCTTTGCTTTCTGCTACTAGATAGGAAGGCACAGTCCTGTTACAGTGTATGCACTGCAATATTTTCAGAACAAAGTGTGCAAAGACATTTAAAAAGGAATTTCATTTGGAAACAAAATGGTTTGTGAAATTGTGTTCATGGGTTTTCTTGACCAAAAAGGTAGTTTGTGATGCAAACAAAACAAACAGGTTAAGCATAATAGGCTAAACGCAACATCAACATAAGAGCCTCTAGTATACTTACATTTACAGTAGAAAATATTAGCTTAATATTAGCAAAATATTTGTTTTTTTTTCCAATTCAATACACAAATAACTATTAAAAGCATTAGAAGTACATTTTCGGTATGCATAAGGTGAACTCACTGTATGTATTCCACTAAATGTCTATTGTTATGTGTACAGAGAGCTAACACACTACCGAAGTCAAATTCCTTGTAAGTATACTTGGCCAATAAAACTGATTCTGATTCTGATTCTAATGTGAACCCGAAAGAATGAGCAAACTGAACTTACCCAGACACCTGTGGTGGCCAGACAGACTGTAACCATCATGACAGGAGCAATGGTAACTTCCCATTGAGTTAGTGCAGTTATGATCACACCCTCCATTTCCCATATAACACTCATTTACATCTGCCAATCAGAAAAGAACATGGACCAGTCAGTCAGCCAGTTGCAGGGAAGAGGGCGGAGCTTATCGGAGCAAATCAACATCAAACACTGGTAGGATGAGACTTCATTAATGGGTTGAACTAAGGAAACACAGGAGTTCAGTGTTGCAGAACATCAACACTGATGTAGACCAGTTCACTGTTTCCATCTCTGCTGAGACCGTACAGGGAAAAGCTCCCATGGTGGTATTAATGAAACATTTGAGACTGTGTGTAAGGAGTGACGTGAGCCTGGGCCTCTGCTGTGGAAAAGCCTCTTTGCCTCAGACTTCTTTCCACCCTGTTCCTGTTTTCATCTGCTTGTCATTCTACTCTGGTAGGTGATGAAATGAGTCACAGTGCATGTGTGCGAAAGCACTGCAGTGCAGAATCGTCCCTCAGTCTGGAAGATTCACATCTTTGTTCTCTGCAGCAGCACCAGTAGTTGGGATTGTGATGAATAAACATGCAGACATGTAACTAATGTCTTATTTATCACAGATTTTAACTTCTGTGGATGAGACTGTGATAGGGAGAGGTCAAACCTTAGAGGACAAGGCAAATGTGCACAGTCAAGTGAGTCAGAGGACAGAAGAGAACACTGTGAGTCCCCCTCCCTTTCCACACTGTTTCAGTGCAGTCCCCTTTGCCAGCCTCCCCATCCACAAAATATCTATAATTGCAGATCTCATGCTCCTGGAAATGACATTGAAGTGACCCTTTGTCGACCTTTCAAATGTAGTCAAGGCATGTTTATTGTCCAAAGTTTTCTTATTTTAGGCTATAAGTTCCTTTCCAGTGCTGGTAAGTTAAATTAGCACTGAAGTCTCAGGGCTGAACACACAAAAAACACCTTTTTGATCCCAAACATCTCTTGTCTGATTGTCTACAGGATATCTGATTGTAAATAAGACTGAAGATTGATAACTACTGTCTGCTGAAAAGCTGCACGTGTACTTTATTGCAGTTTGGACACGACATGTCAAGTGGCAGTGTCAGACTAAACATCAACTGTCTATCAAATATCTACTGCATCTTTCTGATAAGGCCTACCTTCATCGCATTTAACGCCAGCCCACCCTTTGAAGCAATGACATTGAAAATGTCCCTTTTTGTCCTCACAGCGTGTCGTTCCTGCTGGATTACACGGATTGGGTGAGCACTGGTCTGGAATGTCTGAGGAAAAACAGGGAGAGAGGGAGAGCTGGCTTAGAGTGAGAGGGTCAATTATTCAAGGTCAAAAGAACAAACAACAACCCCAAATAACATCAGATCTGACGTGTTTCTTTCTCACTCTGATAAGCCAATCAACAGCCACATACAGTTCCCAACAAAATGTGTTCTTTGTAGCTGTATCTTATTTTACAAAGCTTTAGAAGGTTGCTTTGTTTCCACTTTGTACATATCTGTAGAATCTGTCTCTTCCATGCTGCTGACACTGCGACATCTCACTATTTAGACAAGTCCCGGCTTGTCTGGGCAGAGTAAAGGGGAGCTTGAGTAAAGGAAGAGTGAGAGTGAGCCAGTGAGAGAGGAAGAGAGAGAACACTGCAGAGTCACAGCATCCTCTCACACTCACTGACTCAGGGCTCCTGACTGGACTCAAACGGACCAATCACATCGCAGCATTCTGAGCCGGCACGTTGCTGCCTCCGATTCAGCGGAAACGCATGGTGAAGGACGAGCCTCCAGCACACGTCAGCTCCACGCGCTCCGGTCACGTGCTTACCGGCACAAAAACTACCGCATCCATTCAAAGGGTCTTACATGCACGCAAACCCCACAATTAAAATATAATAAAAATCATATTTTCGGTAGCAAAACAAGCACAGGTACACAGGCACTCTCATTCTCGGTGCTCTGCTCTCTCCTTCTCTCTCTCTCCTGGTGTAATTGTCCTCCTCTTGAAAAGTGCTGCAGTGCAGCTGAAGCAGCAGAACACTGCACTCCCATTGAGCTATTTATATACCACAGAGGAAGAGAGATGTGGAAAGACAGAGGGCAGAAAAAAGAAGCCACAGCAGGGTCACTCACTGTGGACACAGGTGACTAGGTCTCCCTTCTTCTTCTCTCCAAACTTCTCCACACATGCTTAAGAGACAAGAGGACAGCCCTTCATCACAATCAGTCATGCCAAGACACACGAAGACAGGCCAAGATCTGTATGCAAGTCCAAAGTGCTGGGGGGCGTTCAAATGCAGCTAAATTGTAAGATTACTAACTTGGGACTTACCAAGGTACTTGGGGTAGAAGTAGTCCTGAAAAAAAGGAGGAATAAAAATGCTTAGACATCAAGACATCTCAATAGCAGACCATCAGCATATCCATCCATCCATTTTCTACCCCTTTATCCCGCACTCGGGGGGGGGATTGGAGCCTATCCCAGTTAATACGGGCGAAGGTGGGGTACACGCTGGACAGTCGCCAGCACGTCGCAGGGCCACACACTCACAACCACACCTAGGGGCAATTTAGTGTGCTCAATTAACCTATCCCCAATCAGGCTGTGGGAGGAAACCGGAGTTCCCGGAGGAAACCCACGCGGTCACAGGGAGAACATGCAAACCCCACACAGAAAGACCCTGCGCCCGACCCGGGAGTCGAACCCAGGACCTTCTTGCTGTGACCCCTGCGCCACCGTGCCACCCGCACCATCAGCATATATAACTGTATATTAATTATTGTTACATGATGACTAAACAGGGGTGCAGGCCCACACTTACATATTAGTTATAATATAATTTACAGCATTTACACACAGATTAATATCCGAATAAGTCACAGTTGAATGGGTTAAACATTCTTTAATGCCATAGACCCCCATTTGGAAAATAAAGATTAGAGGGACTTTTCCTGTGCACTTCCAAAACACCCATAACCTTCAATAGCACTTCCTGAAGTTGTAGGTGATATCATGCAATTATTCCTCTGCTTGTCTTTAATCTCATTGTCCTGATACAACATGTTGGGACTAAGTTTCTTTCTTATCCTCTTGCTGCCTGTGACAGTATCGTCCCACACAACCTGAACACCAAGTGCTGCAGTGCTGTGGGGTGTGGCCAAGCTACACAGTTGACCTGGTTCTTTCTTAGACACTTTTTTTAAGGGTTTTCAGACCAACATATATCGTGTGAGGTGTTTGCTTCTGAAGAAGACAAATTCCTTTGAAATGTTGAGCAAACTTTCTTCCGCACTTTCGCTTGGAAAGCACTGCAGTCATTGATTGCCATATCAATTACAATTTCTTTGCAGGCAGACACAGATATTATTCATTTTCTTTCCTTACTCTCATGACTGCATACATTATATGTTAGTTCCATAGTAGTTACAGAGTATTTACTGTGCAGCAGGCCTCAGGATTAGAAACGAACCATAAGCTTGTTTAAGAGGGTAAAAAGGATAAAAAGGTCACATTTTATCAATAAACAAAGAGATTAAAAGCAAAAACAGGAGCTTTAATACACTTTTCGCATTCTTATATGACCTCATACAACATTCATATGGCATTAGTGGTCAATGAGCTAAAAATGGAAAGGATTAATACACCTGCAACTGCAGAGCTACTGTGCCTATTAATGACTGGGAGGATAAAGGACACATCATTCTGCACAGGATTCACCCACGCAGCTTCTGGAGGTTACCCGGTAACCGCACGCCACTTGTGCAGTCGCTGCAGTCCGAAAAACTGCAGCGTCAGTGTTCTGCTGAGTCAGATACAGATAGCACAGGGTGCAACATGAATAATGCACATTCGGAGCAGAACTCCTTCCCTTTTTCCTCCCTCCCTGTCATAGACTCCGTGAGGGAGAAGCACGCAAAGCATTTCATCCACGCAGCCCCACTCCTCACCTCACCTTACCTCACCCCATGCATTACCTCGTTTAACCTTTACTATTCATTCACGTCGCTTCGCTTTACTTTACAAATCCCACATAATCACGTTCTTTGCCTTTTTAGCTTACACTACTTGTTCTAATTTCGTTCCTAGAAGCTAGCGCTGACGTCAAACAAAAAAAAAAGAAGAAAAGACCTGAATAATTAGAAGTGTTCCAATAATAGCACTAGCCACCTCATGGGATGGACCAAAGTGAATCCATCTCGCTTCAAGTTTGTCGTAGTTAAAGGTACAAATGTTTCTGAGCTGCTTTAACACATACATTTCATTCTGGAGATCTCCCAACAGCCTAGACCTTGAGTAAACTGCAGTTCACGTGTGTGGGAGAAAACATAACGTCCGATATAGGCATTGCTCAAAAACGCGCCAGGAATTCAATTGGGATTTAAAAACACATTCCAACCCCCTTCCGTCACCACTGTTTCATATGTTATTGTAAGAAGTCTCTCAGAGACCAATGAGCATGGCTAAGGGCCTGTTTCATCTGCATAAACACCTAGATCCTAAATTTCCTAACAGAACAGGCTAATGACAATAACAAGTAATGTGCTAATAAAGGGGAGGCTGAAGTCAGTCGTATTCTGTGCCCCATAGGCCTGTAAGCTGGACTAGTTGCATTTTTTGCTAATATTTTTCCATTAAATCCAATCAGGTTTTCTATTTAGTAGTCGTCACAGAACAGGAGTAGTGGAAGTCTATAAAGCTTTTTGAGCAGGGCATGATGGAGGAGATGTGGGGTGGCAAGTCAGAAAGAGCATTATGAAGAGCACTGCGATTCAAATGGGACCAAATAGACGTAAATGTGTGTAAGCAGTAGGCAATTGAGCTTGAAGCTGCAATGCCAACCTGTCTCTGCTGCCAGGCTCACGATAAGCAGCACCGATAAACCCCTCAGATTTTCGGGAACTTATGTCACGCAAAACAATGGAGGGGACAAAAAACGTTTGTGTATGTGTGTGAAAGGGGTTGGAGAGAGAGAAAGTAGGAAAGAAAGAAAGAGAAGGGGAAACATTGATCAAACGACAGAGAGGGAGAACCGAGAAAGAGAGAGAGAAAGAGAAGGGTAGAGAAAACCAAAAAGAGAGAGAGAGAACAGAGGGGGAGCGACTAATTACAATGTGCCTCGACCTCAAACTTACTAGGGCATGAAAATGAGGCACTAAATGGTTCGAAGTCTGCGATAAGCGTCCAGTTTTGACTGTCGGACTGTCATCAGTGATCTGTGATGGTCGCTATTACCACACAAGGCTAGCAGAGACCTATTTGCAGCACAACACCGCTGAAGGACTTTTTAAATCCCTGCGTTTGAACAGAAATATGGCTTTTTACCGTTTCGGGGTCGTTTTCGAACACTTCTCGCGCCTCTTCTTTGGTGCATATCTCTTCCACACATTCCCTTTCTAGATGCCCTTGTTTGGTCTCCTCAAAAACCTGGTTCGCTCTCTTGTGTCTCCTCAGAAACTGGCTCGCTTCCTTAGGCGACAAGGACACTGCGAAACACACACACAGATAAACACAGTAGCGTTCAGGTGAAGCAGCAGTGTCCAGACCCGTCAGAGCAGATCGAAACAGTACTGAACTCCTGTGGGGTAACGGTCGGGAGAGTTTAAACCAAAACCTGTGACGTTAGACTGTAACGGTATCAGAACGCCACATGTTCTGAGCTCGTCTTGCTGAGGAGCACGGCGATGACTTCTCGGTTCTGAGAGTTCAGCAGCCTCGTCCAGAACGTCCGCACCGAACCGTGTCAGAACCGCACCATCCAGAATGAACAGCGTTGGATCCGCACCAGTTCGTGCACTCGCTGCAGTCTATGTGTGATATAGTGAGCGTGCAGTTGTGGAGGCGACCCAGGCAGGTTTGCTGGTGTTTCTCGGCACAAGAAAGTGAAGCTGCGTGTGTGTGAGTACTTACACTCCGCGGAGCAGGCGACGCTAAGCAGAAAGAGGACAGAGCCCGAGAGAAACTCTCTCGAGGTCAGAAGCATGTTTGGTCCGGCTGCAGGCTCGGCAAATCTCCCCTCACTCTCTCTCTCCCTCTGAGTGTGTCTCCTTCTTTCTCTCTCTCTCTCTATGCGTGTGTGTTTAAGTGTAGCTGAGAAAGCTTTCACTTCCCAGCGGGAGGGAGTCTATACCACTACAGCTACATTCAACTCCACCGTTTGCAGAGACAGACACATACCACAGCTCCCGCTTTCCTCTACACACACTCTCACTCACTGTCTTGCACACACATACACACACACCCGCCCCCTCCACCTTCGTGATATAAACGTGAGCAGCAGATTCGACGAAGTGGCTGGTGGAAAGTTAGCTAGCGCTGGGAGTTCCCAATGCAGAATTTTTCCTCTGCAAGAGAGAGAGAGGAAGAGAGAGAGAGAGAAAGAGAGAGAGAGAGACTCATTCCACTTAGTCACTGCAGTTGTAAGAAGTTACTCTGAACGACCCCAGCATTTATCTTGTGTGTGGATTAGCCCCTGGCTCTATGCTGACCAGGCATTCTCTTAATGTAAAGTGCACCACAGCTCCTCAGGGTCTCACATTTAACATGCACCAACACATGGATGTAATGCTACATTTTTACATGTGCCCCAAGTGTCAAATGAGCTTCATTCTTGAAAATAATATGCTCTTCATCCAAACATTATCCATCTGTAAAACATTTCCAAACCCATGGGCACTCTTCTGGTGGTCCCGCCTTTGCTGCAGTAACTGGCTCTACTCTATTCAGAAGGCTTTACAAAATGTTTTGGCACAGAGATGCAGGAATCTGCTTCCTTTAGGCAACAAAGTGAGGTGCTGATGTTGGGTGATGAGGCTTGGCTTCCAGGTTGGCACACTGGTTCGCCCCAAAACCGCCAGAAAGGGATATGTTCATGCCGGTCAAGTTATTTCACAACAAATATTGCCTCAAACATGGAAGCAAAGTACTTTAGACTGTCATTAAATGCAGCATTATTAAGATTTCTATTCACTGGATTCTGAGAAGATTATTCCTCCTCCGCCAAACATTGCATCCAAACCCCTATTTCTCCATCAGACTGCCAGATAGTAAAAGCATGACTCTTTACTTTAAAGGACGTGTGTCCACTGCACCAGAGTCTTAACAACAGTATGCTGTACATCAACCCAGCGGATGCTTGGCATTGTGCTTTGAGGCTTGTGTGCATCAGCACGGTAATGAAATCCAATACATGACGCTCCTGACAAACAGTTCCTGTGCTGATGTTGCATCCAGATTGAGATTAGAACTCCGTACTGAGAGCTGTAACTGAAGATGAACTGATGGTGATTTTTATTCTCCCCAGTAATGTGAGCTCACATGGAACCTTGCTGTTGTCTAGGTCAGCTCTAGCAAAGCAGGAATTTGACAAACAGTACTTTTGCCACATTGAGCTCTTCAGTACAAGAAAGAGCTCTGTGGTTTTTTGAAATATCAAAGATCAAGGTCACCGCAATACTCAAAACTGTATCAAACGCGATTGTGTGTACCAAAACATTAGCCGCAGAAACTTTATGTCCCATTAGTGGTAATGTTGGGTCTTCTTTGGTCCAGCACAGAGATGCTCCATCAGTTTCAGATCTGAAGATCAAGTGAAACGCTGAAACTCTTTGTCATGTACTTCAAAGCGTTCCTGAACAACATGTGCAAAGTGGCACAACACATTATCCTACTTAGTGAGGTCACTGTTATTTGGGAACATTGTGGGCATGAAGGGGTGTACTTGGTCTGTGGCAATGTATAGGTCACGCGTCTCAAACCTCTCCAGAAAGGATCTCTTTGGGTGATTCCACCTCTGTAATCAGTTGGTCTCGGATTTCAGTTACTTAGGTGTGTCTTTTTCTTGGTTGGAATGAAAACCTGCAACCAGAGTGGCCCTTTCTGGACAGGTTTGAGGCCCCTGGTTTAGATGTTACTTGATAAAGTAACATGCACTTGAATACCAAGATTTTCAAAACAGATGATCATCACACTTTCTGCGCTGGCTTAAAAGGAGAGTTCACCCTAAAATGAAAATTTGATGTTTCTTTGCTTACCCCCAGGGCATCCAAGTCTAAGGTGACTTTGTTTTCTCAGCAGAACACAAACGCAGATTATTAGCTTTAGCCGTAGCAGTCTGGTAGTCATTTAAT
>JBBKCR010000080.1:14232132-14242327 GCA_037577295.1 Ladigesia roloffi | reverse complement strand
GAGACGGTCGTCTTTCAGAGGTAAAAAATGATATAAATACTGTTCAGTTTCTCACAAAAACCGATCGTTTCATGTCTGAAGACATCAGCGTGTCGTCACGAGCCACAGAATGTAATCTGGACCTGTCTGTGTATGCTTTTTTTACTTTGAAAGGGGTAACATACCCCCCTGGGGGTAAGCAAATAAACATCAAATTTTCATTTTAGGGTGAACTGTCCTATAACTATTAGAAACATTGTGATTACAATATTTATTAATTAATTAACCAGGACACAACGTACAACTGACGCCATACACAGATCTTATCTCACAGGCACATATTTGCCTCGACATCACCTGCCCTTTGCCTTTACAAACACATTGTAAGCAAAGGTTGCTCATTCCCACACAAACACACCTTCACACATATCTCAGTCGAGCTGTAACGAACTCCATCACTGTGGCAGAGAAAGACTATTTATTGTAAAAGGAAAAAAAAAGTGTCTAGGCAAGTGGAGGTCAGGGACTAAAAGAATTTAAAAACACTGTTACACAAGACAGAAAAACAACATTTGAATCAAACTTTTTACATGAAGCTGTGACAAAACATGTTGTGTATTTGTGTGAGTGTGTGTGTGTGTGTGTGTGTGGGGGTGTTGGTTCATTCACATTTGCATGAGTGATTTATTGAGATGTTAATGTTTTTATCTCTGTGGGTTCCTTGACATGTGAAACCACACAGCTTAGTTGGAGTCATATTTTGCTTTTACAGGAAAAAAAAAATCGGAGCATTCCCGGAACAGCTGTTGGGACTCAGACCCAGCTGGCGGACAGCGAGAAGTGAGAGGAAACTCAACTGGGTCTAAAACAAACCCTGAACAAAAACTGGGTTGAGAATTTACACCAAATAAATAATGGGCCTTAGAATGACTTTTTAAAGATGAGAAAAATAAATATTACTAACAAGGTGATTGCGAGTTATTTACAGCTGTTTACTATTTAGACATATCAGAGTTACAACTAATTAATTAGAGGCTATTTCAACTAATTAGAGTTTAATATGTTACTCGTCACGCAGCACTGTATCACTTTTGACAGAATCCATGATTGTAAGTCGCTTTCACATTCCTCAATGTCCTCTTAACTAAAATACCCATCATGCATCCCTGTGGTGAAAACCACCTGTAACTGCCAGTCTAGCCACTGGTTTAAAGGTTTAAATGCCAAACATTCAACCTACCAAGCGAACACTGGTGTAACTCTTACCTGGTCAACAAACAAATCATGAAGGAACCAGTGATGATCTTTATTCAGCGTAAAATGGACGTCAGAGACAAATTTCTACCCTCATAGCCAGAAAAAGGAGCCAGATGATGCAAGGTATCTACACAGCCAAGTCAATACTATACTAACGTCAGAGTTTAGCTTATTGTGCTTTTATATTGGGAATTTTAATGACAGATCCAGGCACAAATTTGTAACTGTCATTGTTCTCTGGTTTTAAGACTTAATCCGTTAAAAAAATCTATAAATAGTGGCAGAAAACAAAAAAGACAAAGTCTAAATGTTTCAGTATTCAGTGAAATTCGTAAAGGATAAAAGAAAATAATATTTAATAAGTTGCTAGATTACTTAACTTAATTACAGAATAGAAGATGGGCAAAAAGATGGGCATATATTTCTTTTTTTTTTCTTTTTCTTGATACAGATTTATCTGTTCGAAGAACTTCGTTAATGGAATAAACAAAATAATGTCACATTTAAAGATACTCTCAGTAATATCAGTGTTTATTTTTACTTTTCATGTATTGTACTACATCCAATTAACTAGTTATTCTATCTTTGTAAAGAAACATATGGTTTGTTAGTGTTCTGACGAGATCACAATCTACTCAGAAAAGCATGCTCAGACATTCTGATTATCCCTGTATTCAGTACCGACAGACCTATAGTCCTCAGCTCTTTGTATGTGCACATGTAAAATGTCTCACCTGTACAGTAGATCTTGTTATGTAAGTAGTAACCCGTCTTACATGAGCACATGAAACTTCCAGGTGTGTTCGTGCATGTCTGGTTACAACCAGACAGAAGTTCAGAACATTCATTAATATCTGTAAAAAAAAAGAAGAAGAAATAAACCATATTATGCCCTTAACAAATTAGTGATTAAGTTCAATTCAATTCAATACAATTTTACTTCTATAGCGCTTTTTACAACCAGGTTGTCACAAAGCAGCTTTACAGAGTCCAGGTCAGAGCCCCTAGTGAGGAAGCCGAGTTCTAGTCTATAGTCCATCTTAGTCTGTTTATATTTATTATGTTCTGAATCCATTATTACTAATAACCACCATCTGCTCACCTTCTTCACACTGCAGTCCCCTCCAACCAGGTTTGCATACACAAGTGTAAGTACCATGACCATCTTCACAGCGTTCAGTTCCCTCTACACTGCATGGCAGTGGCAGGCACTGGTTACTGATCGCTGTAGACAACAATACACATCAGAAAGCCAAGGCCTCTTACTTGGGGAACATCAAAAACCTGCAGGTTAACAGACGTAATCTGTAATCTGGTATATCGTCTAATCCAAGTACGAGGGGTCCTTAAGTTACGACACAGATCCGTTCCTACTACCGTGATGTAATCATATTCCATGCCAACCAAACTAGCTCGGCCACAGTAAGTATCGGCCATCTGTAAGTATGATGTTAACAGCATATGCCAAAACACAAAACACTTAATTTTTGTGGCCGTGTGCGTTGTAAACTGTGTCGTAATGTGGGGACCCCCTGTCTAGGAATGCAACATTTTAAGAAACTATTTGGAGAATCTCAGCTTGTATATGAGATCGATGTCTATGCCTTGCCAATTATTCTATACATTGTAGCAATAATGGGATGGAATTAACCTTGGACACATGTGCGGAGGTCCCAAGAGATCCCAGGTTCTGCATGTGGGTTGACGATGCCAACACGATGGGACCCAACACACACTGAAACAAAATAATGTTCTTCAGAATCAGAATCAGAATCAGTTTTATTGGCCAAGTATACGTGCATATACAAGGAATTTGACTTCGGTAGTGTGTTAGCTCTCTGTACACATAACAATAGACATCTTAGTATGTTTACACAAACTCAATCATGTTAGGGGTGTTGCGAAAACGAGCAGAGCAGTAGGATCAGATCATGCCTTTCCAGTTTTCTGGTTGCTATGGAGCTTATCTAATGTTCCTCTTCTGTCTTCAGACATTTATGGCATTTATCAGATTCTTTTATCCAAAGTGACTTCCTTTCCCTAACTACAGGGGGCAGTCTCCTTGTGGTAACTTGGGAGGGGTCTAAATCAGGAACCCAGTGGTGGTAAGATTCAAACCCATGACATCTCGGTAAGTGTCCTACCCACTAGACCACCACCACTCCAGATATGACATTATGCCACTGAGAGGGAAGATCTGGCAGCAAACGTATTATGGAGACAGACATGTTAAATAGCCCAATGTACTATGAGAAGTGTTGAAGGGGAGACCACGAGACACAGTTTCTTAGAGTAGCAAGCTTCTGAGAACTCTTCATAGAGATAGGAAAAAACAGTAAGATAGACAAGTGATGAAGTGCCACAGAAAACACCAAGAGGTGATTGAGGTCTGGTTCGAACATCTTTTGTTTCGCAAGTGCAGACAATGGTTTCAAAGAAATGTTCTAGACTGACTGTGAGAAGAGGTGAGGGAACACTGAGAAGGTGGGGAAGAGTTAAAGTGTAAAAGTAAAGTGACCTCTTACAGACACATGTGAACACACCACAGCACATTGTGAAAAATGTGAAGTTCTTTTTTCATATTTAAACCATTCACCAATTGAAGCAGTGGGCAGCGGGTGGTGGAGGAGTGTATCTTATTCAAGGGAAGCTCAGTGGTGCCACAAGTAGTCCCACAGCCTTCTGATCACAGGAACATCTCTCCAACTACCAGCTGCCCTATGCTGTCCCCACAGTTACCCCAACATTCAAGGGACTGAACTACATGTAGAGAGGATTAACCATAGATAAAAGAAGGATTCAACCAGGACAAGAGAGAAATTTAGCCTGAAAACATACTGAAAGAGGGCCTTCTCACATTGGTTCGTCTTGCTGGATTTATTTCTCAACAGTGATACTGTGTATCAGTGTCAAAAACTGTGCTCTCAAAGGGGCAAGGAGGGTCAAATGTGTCTGAGGGATGTTTATTCTGACGTTGTGTAATACAGATAGGAATAGAAAGCAAGAAGACGGCTTTGGTATCTTGCAGAGAGCCGTCAGGAAATATCAGGAGACAGGATGTGTGGACGGGTGGTCAGCGAGATGGAAGACGTGTTTTGTGTTTTAAGACGGAGGGCCATTACGAGATCTGGTTACATGGAACACAAAGTTCATCCAGAATTGGCAGAATTTTATAAAGGACTCGGAAAGAACTGGCAGAGGCATGAAATGCAGCATTGGTTGTAAAGTTGTCAGAAGTAGGAAGGGAACGGAGTGTGAAAATGGAAAAGTGAAAACATTTGTGTTTTCGTTGCTATGTGAGCAGAGTGTGGGGAGCTACTTTAATTAACAATCTTCCATGGCCATAATATGAGTTAAATTGAACATGAAGGGGCAGCTGGTGGTCTGGAGGTTAGGGAGTTGCCCCTGTGATCAAAAGTTTGTGGGTTTAAATCCCAAGACTGCTGGTGGAACCACTGAGGTACCTTCGAGTGCTGTGTTGGTGGCTTCACTCGATGAATGAGATGTTGTGCTGTGTTCGCATGCGACAAAGGAATCTTTTACACGTGAAGGTTTTCAAGCCGCCTTCAAATAATCCGTTGTTTGGGAAAAATAAATGCTGAAGAGAGAATCGGCTACACCTAATGATCATGCCTGATGATACACTGAGTGTGTTACTAAGTTGCTGGTGAGATGAGCAAAACAGAACTGATGGTTGTGTTTTCAGAGTGAATGAGGATGATGACAGTGGTCTACCAAGCAATTTCAGCAGGCTGAAGCAGCGGCAAAACCACTGACCCTCAGAGAGATGGCCGAAACGGATGTAGAGTATCTGTAATATCTGTAAAGTGCTGCATGTTCTCTAATGCAGAAACTGCATCCACAAAAGAAGAAAGATACTCCAGCTGTGAAGAAGGAGGAGTTCTATACATCAGGCATCATGCAGAAATGGAACAGAAGGAGAAGATGAAGCCAGAATGAGAAGGTTGGACATAAAGGAATGTCTTCAACTCTGCAATGTCATAGCTGTGGTGGCCAGACGTATTTGGAGCTCTGGCCTTTGGGAGAATCCACATAATTTTTTTTCCACTTGTGGTCTTTCTGCAGTTATTTAGTCCATTAACTCCATCATACAAATCATTCCACATCCTACTAAACACACAGATTCCTGTGCAAAAACTTGCTGTATGCAAATGTTTCATGTCTGGCATTTCGAGAAAAGTAGTTGCTGTCACTTTGGTATCAAAGACATTTCCTCTTCAATAGATCCATGTCTGCTAGTTAAAGGCAAGGCAGATGTGCCAAAACATTCAGCAGCAGAAGAATGTACTGTGTAACATTGCAATCACAGTGGAGCATGAAGAGAGAGAAAACGAAATGTAAACAGGATGTTTCAGAGGACATCTGATACAACAACACTGCCAGTAGGAGGCTATACATGGTGAGGGTAAAGATCAAGGGTTCTTCCCTCCAGTCCTGAGGCCTGCCGCCCCAACATGACTCCAAATAATCTGCTAAATATGTTTTTCAAGAGGTTGTGGTGGTGTACAGTGGAGTATCTTTGTTATAAATCATACAGGCGATCATCTTCCAAATTCAACAGATACAAATGAACATTACAGTTAGAAGGAAAACAAAAAATGCTTAGTGAGGCAAAGCATGATTTGATTATACATCCGTCTTAATGAACCACTTTGCAGCATATTTTTAGGAGGAGAATTTTACTTACCAATATATTTAGGGTAGAAGTACTCCTGAAACATAGCAGACAAACATGAAAACATTACAGTTTGGCATTGTGTAATCTTTATACAACAGAAATAATCAGATTAGAAGATGTATACTCTTTTAATCATTTGTAATAAGACAGACAAACCCCCACAACTAAACAGTGAGTTTATCCATTTATGGTTTAATAACCTTTGTTGCGTTTCATCATAAAAAAAACTATGTCAGTCAGGGGCGTAGCATCAAATCCATGCACAAGCAGTGGCCATGGGCCCCTGTAAGCTCAAGGTTAACAACCACCTACAACCTCAAGGCCCCTCCCCCCACTTAAAGCCCTGGTAATTTAGTCCCACTTTTCACCCAACTATGAAGCCCCTGAATTTTATTCAAATTATTCATTTTATTTATTTATATTTTATTTATTATTTATCATTATTAGTTTTATTATTAACTACTCAGTTTCCGTGAACATTGTTTATTTTGGTCTCACTGTACAGCACTTTGTGTCAGCTGTGGTTGTTTTAAAGTGCTTTATAAATAAAGTTGTTTTTGTATGTCAGCACGCATGTACATTATATGAACAATAGTATTGGGACACCCCTATAAGTCAGGGTTAGGATTAGTTCCAATTAAAGACCAACTTAAGTCTTAAGAATACCGAGACAAATGCCATGTTTCCAACTTTAGGGACACAGTTTAAGGAATGCCCTGTTCAAATCCAGCATGATTGTGCCCCAGTGAGTTTAGTGAGGTAGAACTTGGCTGGCCAGACAGAGCCCTGACTTCAACACATCCAACAGCTTTGGGATGAACTGGAACAGAGAGGGTGAGCCAGACCTTCTCATCCAACAGCAGTGACTGCTCTCATAAATGGTCTACAGAATGAATGGGCACAAAAACTCAGAAACCTTGTGAAAAGTCTTCAAAGAAAAGTGGAAGATGTTATAGCTGTAAAGAGGGGACCAACTATATTAAGGTCTATGTATTTGAACGCAATGTAATTAAAGTCCCTGTAATGGTGTCCCATTTTTTTTGTCCACATAATGTATATCTGCCTCTTGTTTGTATTGCTGATGCTCTGAAATCCGCTGCCCACACAACTAGTCACGTGACTTAAATCAACAGCATGAAGCACGTCGTCGGTTGAGAGAAGTCTATCGATCCGTTTAGAGAGATAAAGGGTGCTCTATTGACAATTTGCCAACAACACATTTTCAGTCATTGACGTTATCCAGTGCAGTACGCAATATATGAAGCACCAAAAAGGAAAACTGTGAGGAAAACTGCACAAATTACAGCATTTTTGACAATATGTGAACAGGGATACTGCTATGGTTAAAAATACCCAGTTTAAAAAATACAATGAGTTATAATAACATCCATAGTTTCTATTGGCAGTTGCACCATTATGAAGAAGCCACTTACTGTCTCTGGGACGTTCTCAAAGATCTCCCTCGCTTCCTCTTTACTGCACAATTCTTCAACGCACTCTCTCTCCAAGTTGCCCTTCTTGCTCTCCTCGAACAGGGAGTTTGCCCGCCGATGCCGCGTGAGAAACTCAGATGCCCTGTACTGTGTCAAGACTCAAACGATTACAGAGAAAGTTACTTTGAGAAGGTAAGAGTGTTTTGTTTAGGACAGCAATGTGGACAAACTCCTAGTTAATAAATCAAGGTAGAAAGGCCTACTAGAATATTTATCAAATCGAGATTATATACACAAATAAACATGAATATCAATAATTAATTCAAGTCCACCGTTTCTACAACGATATTTTCCCAGCAGAGCGCAGGTTAAAATAGGCTGAAAAAAAAATAGGATGGAAACAAGTGCAGCACCTGAAGATAAACCTCAGGTCTGACTATGCTGAAGTTGGCTTCCTACCCACCCTAATATTTGCACTACAATATACGCTAATTGGACAAAAGTATTGGGACACAAGACCATTACACTAATAGCGACTTTAATGATGTTACATTCAACATCACCCTTTGCGGTTATAACAGCTTCCCTCTTCTTGGGAGGCTTTCCACTGGACTTCTTAGGAGGCTTTCCTCATTGGAAGCAAAGGTGCCACCTGAATCCAATAATAATGTGTGTCTCAATACTTTTGTGAATATAGTTTACCTCAACTCAGGCAGGAACGACTTAATTAAGGCACCACTGATATGGTGGAAAACACACAAAAATAGGACACATTAAACGATGCAATACAGATATTCGTGTGCAGGTGTGAGGTGGATGCAGATGTTTGCAATTTTTACTGTGGACTGGGACATCCTAATAAATAAGTCAGCTGTGATTCATTATTGAGAGGTGAATCGGTTTGAACGGCGCTGAATAATAAAAACTCCTGCAGCTTACACACAGGTTTAACCGGATTAAGGGTGTCCAGTGTGTGTGCCAGTGGTGTGTAGGCAGGATTTACCTCACCACGTGCTGAAGTCTCTTTAAAAGCCTGAGCAGGGCTGCAGCAAACATCTCCCACAACACGGGCAAAATAACCACAACCTACAAAGACTTTAGGGCTGGTAATGCCTCTGTCAGATTTAACAAAGCTCTACGAGTCAGTCAACACTACCAGCACTGCTCCAATGAGACTAATGTAGCTCTTTTTTACTGACTTGTGGTTCTCGTATCTAAATCAAATTAGTTTAAGACGCACGGTCACCTCATACCCAGATATTAATGATTTGAATGTGTTTTAAATTTGTCGAAGAGAAGAGGTTCGGTGGAAGCGAATGCAACGAGAACAACACAGGAGACGAGCTGAGAGCACGGGTTTAGAAGTGAAGCCCGTTATAAACAGTACTCACAGTGGTGGGCACCGCAGAGGGTCTCGACCAGCAGGAGGCTGACCAGCAGCACCACTCTCTTCCTCCACATGGTCAGCCTGCTTTCCAGTGTGTTTCTGTGGGTGGCCTCTTGTTCAGGGCCCGTGGGAGAACTTTTTGTTTCCCCCTCGCAAGGTTTTTTCTGTACTTGGGCGAGGAGGTCCTGGGATAGAGCCAGAAAACTGAGGAGAGCAGAGGAACCGACCAGAGGGGGCGCTGTGTCCTCCTGACCGTCCCAAAACAGGACAATAGCCTGCAGGATAATGGACCTGTTTACATCAGCACGATCGCACATGGCACGTGTGTTTATTCATGCAGGTTTTTGGGCTGTTAAAGTGCACATTTAGTCTTTTTCACCTTCTGAGGTGTATTTGGCCAATCATAACCCCCTGCAACAGGTGTTATGAGTACACTATAAAAAAATACAGGCCAGTACTCTTAATATTACTCCACTTTCATTCTCCCAATCAATCAATGTTTATAACCCCCAGCAGAGCAGTAATCTGGTGATCACATTCTGGTGTGTATGTGTGTCGAAGCCCTATAGTCAGTAAAGGCAGCAAACACAATGTGTAGGTTCAAGGACCTAATAAAGTGAATGTGAGAGCAAATTTCTCATAGAAATACAATAAAAACACAAACACGGCTTCATTGCTATTGCCTTCATTTGGACAAAAAAAACTTTTGCATCCATGTTTTCATCACTCGTTCCACATTTGACCTGTACACATCACAGACTTGTAATAATACTCTTTATATACTTATATAAAATACACTGTTCTCCCTTTTCTTAAGGTTTCATATTGAAGGAAATCATTGATTTTAGTGGATTATGATTTATCAATTATAATTTGAATTAGATATTGGTAAAATAACTGATCATAAAATTATTGCATCCTTTGTACTGCGCGTTGGAAGACAGCACAGTACTTTTATCAAACTATTTTTTTCCCCACAAAATGCTCTATTGTGATATAAAAATAAATACTGAACTGTTTGGAGTGGGTAACAGAGGGTTGTCTGGCTTCTATTCAAACAATATATTCACACTAAAACATGCACTACTCAGTGAATTATACTGAGGGAAGTGGGTCGATACAATTCAGAACCTCATAGGCAGAGCTGGGGCAGAAAAACACTCAATGTCACAAACAAAAATGAAATGTTGGGAGAACAAAGGTGAAAAATGGGGAACAGAAACAGAAACTTCCATGTTGAAAAAAAAAAAAAAAAAGAAACCAGAATTTCTTCAAAAGACAAATCGGCTTAACCAATTCCATACGACCAACAATCACTCCTTCATACAGGCTTCACTACATTTTCCAATTATGCACACGTGCGCATACACACACACACACACACACACACACACACACACACACACACACACACACACACACACACACACACTCACACAC
>JBBKCR010000080.1:14220343-14230437 GCA_037577295.1 Ladigesia roloffi | reverse complement strand
CACACACACACACACACACACACACACACACACACACACACACACACACACACACACACACACACACTCACACAGGTTCTGAAACCTGTATCTCAAAGGGCAATAGTTCTCGGTACAAGACACAGATAGAAAATGCATTACTTACAGTACATTTTAGATTCAACAAAAAGTACAAAACACCACAAATGTCTGGCATTGGTGTAACTGGCAGTTTGTTTCCAAAAGGGTCGTTTTTGCACACCACTGATATTACCTAAGCCTTGTGGGTGATTCAGTTCAATAAAGGAGCACAAAAGTGATTGGCTTTCAATTGGTCTTAAAATATGGGATGTTTTATAGTCATGCCAGGTGCCAGGTGAGTCTTTACTCGGGACTGACCTTCACTGAAACAGTGATATTGAGGTCATTTGGCATGGACCAATATAATACATACACACCCACTTTTTTTCCAAAGTTCTGCATAATTAGAAGGTTAAGATGCAAACAAAGCCATTCCGAATAATTTGATATGAAGTGCTTCATTGTAGAACAACGTAATGAGAGACAATGGTCGTGAATGGAGCCAGACGTCTGGTCTGGCCACTTACACCTGTAAAAGCCTGAGGCATTGTTTTGTTACAGTTTTGAGATAAGATTTTGGTCATAAACATACACATTTTTTGAATACATTCATAGCTGAGATGTACATGCAGGAAATTCAAAGTCAAAATAGAGGCCAAGAATATTTTGAGATATATTATTACATATAAAAATCACTGGAACATTCTGGACCATTAAAAAAGCTGTCCTTGCATTGTAAAAATTCAGACTCTTGATTCCATTCACGGCCATTGTATAGAAATGAGAGTGGTCATTACGCCACACTGAATGACTGTTAACAGCTCAAAGATTTAGTTAAGCAAAAAAATTGGAAAAAAATGGTGGAATACTTCTTCAACTACATTACCCACAATGATATACTACTTCAGGCGGTACTGCATTTGGCTGACAGGTTACACACTGGGTTCTTAAGGAATGTTGAGGAAAGGAAAAACAATACTGCAACACATCCGGACAAGAGCAAGGTGCAGGCAAAAATAAACAAAGAAACACTTTTTGATTCCACAGAATGGAAGAAAATTCCCATAATGACACCTTATCTGAGACAGAAGGTCTCAGACATCGTCATTATAAGAATAACAAAACAACGTTAACATCTGATTCAGATAGGTCCTCCAAAACACAAATCCAATCCAGCCAGCATCCCAATTCAGAATAATCAAGGCTCTAATCATTTTGACTCGGTCTAGGAGTTTTTTAGACCGGATTTTGGCCACGTTTATCCCGCCAGGGTGTTGAACATCGGCTCTAATTAGCAAATCCTGCTCCATTTAAAAATGGAGACTGTGTACGCTTTAGATGAATCCCCAAGTTATAGCCAGCAGCTTCTTAATTTTTCTGAACCGGACCTGGCACAAAGTTCTCATTAACAGGCATGCACCAATGAGACTCTCACTGCCAAAACAAAAAAGAGATCAATCATAAAAGCAGACGATTCTTAGACCTACAGGTTGGTCCTAAAAATTTGGAAGGGACAAAACAAAACGTTCAAGACCTAAAACAAAGTCCCTCCTTGGTGGATCTGTATTTTTCCTTCTTTTTTTTCCTCATTTCATAAAAAAAATTGCATTACAATTTTTAAAATGTGCCATGAGGCAGAGCTACATCGTCGACGGGGCAGGTGTGACGATTAAAGTGCATGGCCGCTGACACAGAGTTCAGTGGAAAAGCTGTTGATTGGGTTTGTACATCATACAAAAAGGTATAGCTTGGTGTGAGAAGGTTCCTCGCTCCATCCCACTCCTGCTTTCTTTCGTGACCCAATGTTTCGGCGACGTCCCGTCACTTTGATGCGGTTCACTGCAGAGAGGGTCGTTCCAGTGGGCAGTGGGGTCAGATCGAGTAGGTGGAGCTCTCTGACTGTTGGCGGATGTAGCACTGGAAGCCCTTGTCACCAATTGGATGCTCCCTATAAACAAAGAAACAAACGTTTTTTAGTGTTATCCGACAGAAGAGTTTTATTTTTGCTGAAATATTTTAACTCCAGAAAAAAATACATATTTTAAGCCATATTCATTAAACAAGCACCTTGATGACAATTAGGCGAAGACAGCAGGGACAGTTTATTAGTATGTTATTTAGTATTTAAATAGTATTGCTGTAGTAGAAATCTTCTCTCCCAACTCAGCTAGGCTCTGGGTCAGCCTTTTCCGTGCTATTGGCTCTTGAACATTTAAGAAAAAAATGGACCGGCTCTATCTGTGAAATGCTTTTCACTTTATTAGGGCACCTAAAAACATCATGCCCGTATAATCAGTCCTATCACACACTGTTGAGTCGGTTCTATTGTAAAAGGGGAATTTTATATTCCATATCATTTTGAGAATTAGTGCTGAAGAAACCAGCTGGGGTAACGACACTATAGCAAGCACAAAGCATCTACATGGGTCTTAACTGTTCTCATAAACACGCATGAAAAAATCCATCCATCTGTTTTCTGTGAGTGAACTAAAAGATTTTGATGTCAGAAATCATATGCTTCTATGAGCCGTTTGGACGAGAACCTATCCTGGTGTCTGTTGGTTTTATGAGCACATGCATAAGACGGCGAGCACTATGGCTACAGGCAAAGGCAAATCATATGAAGTGATGTGTTTATCTTGCTCTGGGACCTACTCGAGGTCCAACATATAGGGCTGGATGGCGCCAGTATTTTCTGGCATTTTCACGTGTGTTAATTATGCAGCGTTAGCATGGGATGGGTGGGGCATGGCCAGTAACAGCTTTTGTGGATAGAAGTGACAGAGCCCTTAAACAGCTCATTTTGAAAGGGACTGAAACTCAAGAATAGAGCTGGTGAGATCTCTTAATGTGAGTGTGATTTGTGCATGAACATGTTTTGTATTGCCCATAGACTTATTATAACTTGCTTAAAAGTGCTATATGTCGACTTTAAGGAGACTTCTCAAGAACATTTTACTCAGGAATGCAAATTCATACTTTGTACTGCTTTAGAATAGCAGCCAGGGCAGGAAATTAAAAGACAAAAAGCGGAAGAGCTACTTCCTTGGGGAGGGGTGGATAAGGTCAGTAGATAACAGAATGTAACACAGTGTTGAAAAGACATAAACAAGTTGACTTTAAATGATTTAACTCAATGCAGGTCAAGGCAAATGTGTGGTAAATTTAATGTGCAGTATCTACTGTGGTTACCAGGAAATGATCTATAGTTTCTTGTTAGTGGTTGGTGAAGTGTGTAATACCGGTCCTCCAAGCAAGCCTGGGGTTTAATTTCCTGCCCAGGCATGCACAGCACACCACAGAACAGAGACTTTGGGCAGGACTCCAGCACTACATTCACCAATTCTCTACCATGATTAATATGGTTAGACACTCTGAATACAGCAGCTGCCACATGCATGTAAATGCAATGTAGCAACAGAAACCGTTTGGCTACAGTGCAAAAGGAGGAACGCAAACTGGGGATAACTATTTGTAAAAGCACTGTTTGTATAAACATTATTTGAAGAAGAGAAATCTACTACGACAGAATTGAACACATTAGTTACAGTGTTAGTCTCCCTGGAGGGTTAGGTGTCTTGCCCAAGAACACAATGGTAGAAAGTGGGGGGGTTTCAAAAACACCATTTCCCAGTGGCAGCCAAAATGGTGAATAAATTAATGAGACATTTCTGAGCTTTTAGATAAAAACAAAAAAATATGGATGTCAGTAAAATCCAGGGTGAAGGCTGGTAAACACGGTTCTAGAATAAGGACCAGCTAATCAGAAAAAGTTACACTTGATTTCCGATGTAAATGTTTTGCTCTCAACTCACACAGTGATGCGTTCACGGTCCCATTCCTGTAAAGTGTGTAAAAGTTATACTCACTGGCTACCGTACTTGGTCTTCCTGAACTTGTCGCGCTTATACTGCGCATGCTGCTGCTCCAGTGTTTGCACGGCTGAGACAATCTGCTTCAGGGTCTTGTAGGTCTCCTGTGGGTCGTCTATGACAAAAGTGGAGTACTCTTCCTGCTCTGGTCCATCGTAAACAGACTTGCTGCCACACGCCTCTGCAATCAAATATGGAGAAATGAATGAACTACACAGCAAAAATGATCTTAAATCGACAGTGCTGTGATTTCTCAGTTTTCATGGTTTCCACAACATAATATGATTATTAATCATATTTATAAAGCAAAACCAGCAACCAAAAAAACAAAGAGGCCCTTTATAGTCACACATCCCATCACAGCACACCGTGTAAACAGTGTGAACGTTTTTCTCTATATTTAAAACTCACAGAGAGAAGCAGTGTGCTGCCACCAACAGGGGTTCCAGGGGAGCAGCATGTGGGGACGGTCCCTTGCTTAATTGTACCACTAACAGTCCAGGGATTTAAACCCACAACCTTCTGATTGCAGGGGCATCTCCCTAACCACTACGGCACCACCCATTCATAAGGCATCATCTTTGACAATGCCAGACACAATGGAACGTACCTTGCATTTTGACTACTTTGGACATGTAGGTGCAGAAAAGTGAGTAGATCCGCTCTGTTTCTCGATCTCCATCGATGTCTAGCTGGATGTTGGCAGGCAGGCCGCTACACAAACAGAAATACCACAGTTTACACACATCCGCACACACTACCAGCAATGTTGAGAACAGAACTGCTATTTCTATCACTACAGCTGGCACCACTTTCCTCCTAGCGTTGAGCTGCACCTCTGTTTGAAATCTAGAGTCTTTCTGAAAGTGTGAATCACAGCTGCTTCTGCAACTGTGCCACTTAACATAACATATCATAGTATATTTCCAAGTATTACTAATCGAATAATAATATATAATAAATATAATACAATAAAACTTTATAAGATCCACGGTGCAAGTTGTAGATCTTGTAAGGTGTAATTGCACAGTCGGAAGAAGTCATGAGGCAGGGCAGCCGTATGGACTCACCCAGTGCAGGGGGAGCAGCCGGGGGCCGTGTCTATGGACTGCTTGCAGCAGATCCAGTGGCCATTGAGGTAGGCGGAGGGGTGGTAGGTGCTCAGACGTTTCCGGTTGCACTGGCTGACCTTGGTGAGGATATCGATCCAGTCACGGGCCTCCACACAGTTGTTCGCCTGGATGTAGAGCGCCCTCTCTGGCTGGATGACCTGGAACATCTGGAGGACAAAGATGGACAGGGAGCCGAGAGGGTTACCCAAAATGCTCCAGTGCAAATCTGACAGATTTGTTTTATGTTGGATTAGAGAATTGTGTATACGCAAAGAGCAAAAACTGTATTGGCATTCGCATACAGCTAATACTCAATAATTTATGCTTTTGATGCCAAAATGAAATAACGTTTTAACATTCAATAATGAGGCAAATTGATAATTGTTGACAGATAAAGTAAATTTTTATGAAAATCCTCCAGTCTCTGCCGCTCACCTCTGCCCTTCCCTCGTGTCTTGTTCAGCTAAGCCTTTGTAGTGTCTTTAATTTGAGTTTATAATGTGTTTTAAGTTAAGCATGTGTGTACCTAACCTTGTTTTGTTTTCATTACTAACGTGTACACTAATCAGGCTAAAATGGAATTACATGTGTGTATGCAAGATTTGCTTATGCTTATTAGGATCTGGTATTATTAAATATATTATTATTCAACAGGCCCAGAAAATGCAGCCAACTACTGCTTTCGATATATGAATATGAATAAATCTGCACAAAAACAGTCCTATTTACAGATACTGAAGCCAGTTTTGGATTCATTAAGTGCTACATTACAATGTGCAACAAGAAGCAAGGTTTCATTTGGCTTTCTGAGGTTAATATGTGTGTTTGCCATTTGAAATTACATTCTTCATCTTGAAAGACTCTTCCTCTAATCTCTCCACAGCCAGAATGTTCTCAATGGGGATTCTGCACAGCGCACCTTCACCTGAACAGGAAAGATGATACAACAATATAATGTTAGTGATTTATTTTCTACAGTTCAAATGTACAGCCATGGAAAAAACAACAGACCGCTTTCCCTTATTTTTGTTCACAGTGGCAATTTGTGTGGCAGTGTGTGTGTATGAGTGTGTGTGTGTGTGTGTGTAAAATGCACAGGTTACATTTTATAAAAGATTTGCTGCAGTGTGAGCTGTGTAAAAAATAAGAAACGACTCCATATGTGTTGTGAGAGCAGTAGTGTTTGTTTAGCAGCTTTTCTATTTGCTGTATTCCAGCATCCTCATCCCTGATTCAGTTTCTGATGAATGAAACAGTCAGAGATGCTCACACTCTGCTCTTAACATCACTGTTTTAACTGTTGCGGTTGTAATTATAATGAAAGTGTGTTGCGTAGTTTCATATTTCCAAGGTATAATAAATACTTTTAGTATTTTTCATATTTCTGTTTGGAATATTGTGTCTAGTGTGATCAATAGTGTCTAAAACAATAGTGACTTGTGCACATTTTACACACACACACACTCCCACACATTACATAAAGTAACAATCAGAACAAAAAAAGATATGGTCTACTATTTTTTTTCCATGGCTTTATAAAGAAAACACCACAGAAACACACAATGCACTTAATAGGGAAAATGCTGTGAGATTTCATTTCTAGACTGGTATGAGAACTACCAAACATAAAGGTAAGAATTCCTAACATCTGAAGCCATCCTTGAAACTCTTTCAAACCTTTTTGAAAATGGAAATGGTCCTAAAAGTGTTTACAGTTAGTAGACAACAGCAATGGTGTGGTTCATTCATGCAATTTAAATACATTTTTGAATTTTTGAAATCACCATTATGGTGAATATGAATTTCTTCCTACCACAATCCAGTTTCCTCCCATATTTTAAGGTTTGAACACCATTCACACAACTACAAACCTCTGTACACACGTCACTAGCACTCGGCACCACTACACACAAGACAGACAGCACAGACTGAGAGGCCTAACACAGAGTAAAAGCTCCAGACAAACCTTTTGAGTTACCTTTGGTTTTGTGGTAGGTGAACTCGTGGTTAGTGAGGCGGAACCATCTCTTCTTAAAGTTCTTCATGCCAAAGCGATTCCTCCCTTGTGCTCTTTTGATCATAAATCTAGGGGCGAGAGGTGTTGTGAAGACAAGGTCAGTGAGAGAAGATGCAGAAACATGCAGGTTAGGAGTAAAGGGCACAGGGTACGTCTCATTATAAACGCCTCCCTTGAGTTCCTTAACAGAAATGTGCTTCCTGTCAAAAGTTTGGGGACACTTTGCCTTCTTTTTCAAAATGTTTTGAATTCATCACAGACTTTTCAATGACATAAGAAAAAAAAAAGATCTGTATCTTCATTGGTGTAAAGAATAGTTTTAGTGAAATGATGTGACGAGATCATGTGTGTTTGCTGAACATGCAAATAAAAACATTATTAATAATTGTTTATAATGTATGAACTCAGACGTTTGTTTGTCATTATGAGTGATTTTTCACAGAACCTTATTGTTTAATAGGCTCTTTTCTGCCTGACCTGTCCAGTGTGGGCGCCTCCATTCTGGAGAACACTGACTCTGAGTATGTGATGTTCTCTAAGGTCGAAATCTGAGTTGTGTAGTAAACGCCCAGCTTAAGTTATTTTTTTGTTGTAAAAGTGGTGTGGCACGAAAGCGGAGATGAAACATATGAATACAATTGCAAAATTCCACACAGTTTCAAAGGAAGAAAACAAGTGTGTTGAAGATGACCGGAGGCATGAACAAAGTAAAAAGGTCAAATTCGATTTCCCACTGACTTGCTTGTCCCCAAACTGGACTTGGAAAACACTCCACAAGCATTACTTACTAAACCTAAAATTAATAGCAATTGTTTTCAGCTCTTTAACCAACTTCCCCATTATATGTCCTCTTTGAGCTCGAATGCAGTGACAACTTATACACCACAGAAATTAAATGGGTGTGAGAGTCCAGCCACACTGACCACCATTCTGCACTTGATTTGTGGGTCGTTGCAGTGCAATCGACGTCATTCTAAGAGGCTGCTAGAATGTGTCTTTGAATGGCCCATGCTGTGCCGTGCGAGAGAGTCTCTATGGCAAGCAAAGGGGGGAGGGGCTGCCAAGGAAAGACTAAGAAGCCACAACACACAGCACAAAAGAGCAAAGGCGGCAAATGTCATATGCATTCGGTTTAGCACATGGCTAGCTTTGTCTAGCATTTTTTTTTTGAACTGTTTCCAAATAGCAGGGAGTGGAAAAGAGTTTATGTTATGGGACACATCTGGGTCAGGAGGTCACAGGGCCGTCCAATCATTTGCAGCTTACCTGCAGGAACCCTTCCCATCAACCCTCTTAATAGTGAGTTTAACGCTCCTGTGCCCAGCAGAGAAATACAAGAAAAAGGCACAAGTGTCCTTACAGGCAAACAGACTATTGAAACACACATTTACCCCTGCAAGGGCCCCCTGTTCAATAGTAGCTATACTATTCTGTCAGAGCCAATATTGATCTTTTAAAAGAACATTTTAATTACGTTTTTAGAGAATTAGTGAGTGTAATAACAATAAACAATGAAAGTAATGACTCTGCACAAATCTAATTCATGTAATTTATCCCGTTTGCCCCACATGTACTTGATTAGATGTAGCTGCACTGGAGATATGAGGCCAATGTAGCTAAAAGTAATGCAAGCTTGTAGTCCACCAATGAACATGGCATTACATTTAGGATAAAAGCAGCCACTTCTATTCCAAACAAGCACTTTACAAGACTTACAATACATTCTTCTGCACTGGAAATTCTGCACAGGTCCATTTTGTATTGTAGTTATAAAGGGATTTATATTAAATTATATTAAACATTTCTGCATATTTGAATTCTAACATTGTCAACAAACTAATTTGGAGTAATTCAATGTGAAATGTGTTCTAAAGGAATGTGCTATAAAGGAACCAGATGTCCAGTGCTTCTCATAGGAAGTTATGAGAAACCTGAGACATTGTTTCATGATAGTTGCCATTAGTTAGATAGCTTACCCCTCCTTCAACATGATCGGTGTCTCGATGCTCTTCTGGTCCCACCTCCCAGAGGATGAAATCAGGTCAAGAAACTGTGCAAAGTATACAAAAAACCCCACCATGAGGATTCTCAGAAGAGTTTTAGCTGAATTCACGAACTTCATCCATTGTTTTATCAATGGTACAGTACAGCTGTACTAGCATATCGCTCTTCACAGTAGATACTGCAGAATTCTTTAAAGCAGCTTTAGAGAAGTGACTTATGAACAAGAAAAGGGAGGGAAAGGCCGAGAGAAACGCTCTGAAAAGGACAAAGTCTTCCGATGGGCCAAGATTCAAAAGGGGAATCCTGTGAAAACATTCTCTCATTCAGTGACTTGTGGGAGTTACTCACGTTTTTCACAGCATCCGCATACTTCTGTTCGTTGAAGTAGTCGTAGAACGTCGCCATGTACGCCTCTTTAAAGTTGGCCTTGAACACAGAGAAAAAAGTATATAATTACGACAATGTAGCCTAATACCTACTGGGATAAACTTATCAAAGGATCTGGCACACAATACAGTTCTTCTATGTACAGCTGCGACAGCATCTGCAATGACTAGAACAATCTGAGTACCACTGTTCTGAAGCACAAGTTGATCATTTATCACAAATTTCAAGCAGATAAATGTAACCTTTTCTTACTAAGCTGGGGAACTACCAGGAGATGAGATGGTTCATGCAGCAAATATTGGATAAGCTTTTGTCTTTGGTCAAAAAAAGCTGATCTAGATCTTATTTACAGAAAATATTCTCAAATTAATTAACAGATATTTTAGCAACTTAGCATTATATCAGTTAGACACAACCTAATATGTGTAACCCTTATTATTTACAATTAAATAGGAAAAGCATTTTCCATGTGATAATAATTGTTACACAATAATCCATCTAATAATGTTTTAGCACGACCAGAACTATGTAGGGCTGAATGAGCGGCAGAAATTAATGTAACTGCCCGGTCAGTGGTGACTTTTCCCACTGCTTTTGGTTTGATTTTCTGTTTTGGGTTCTGAGACTTTTATTTTGACGCCT
>JBBKCR010000080.1:14203037-14217094 GCA_037577295.1 Ladigesia roloffi | reverse complement strand
CCCTACTTCCAACTCATCGTAACTGACTGTTCACTCGCTGCCTAACTTAAATATCTATTTCAGATTACTAAACAACTCAATGATCATTCCTTGGACGCAGTTTTTATAGTACAACCAGCAAATAGGTTGATTGTTATAACTAAACAATAACAATAAAAAAATAGATTATTGTATCTAAATAATAAAAACAATCATATTTGCATAACTGGCAATGTGGACCGCCTAATTGTAGGAGCCCTTTGTCAATATGATGCAATTTGATCATAATCAAGGATAAATATCTTTAACAACAGTCAGGAACACCACTTAAAAACAAAAACAGAGAGCTGGCAAAATGAAATACATAAAATAAACTGATATCATAGTAGACTAAAACTCAATCTCCATTTTTTTTCCGTTTTACTGTCTTCTGTATGATGCATGAAGAGGTTCAGGACATACAAGGAAAAGCGTATGATGTAATTTATCATCTATCATGGCAGCAACAACCTAGAAACTGGACAACACATGTAGGAAGAGAGAGTAGTGCTGGCAGATGAGGCAGTGGTGAGAGAAAAGAGTAGTTCTCACACTAAATAAAGAAATAATTGAGTACAAAAATGAACTAAGGAGGATTTGTTCCCCTGCAAAGTTACAGACCGGCCTGAAGTGTGCTAAATAATAGCTATTACATGGAAGTGTACGGGTAACGTGCACCACATTTTTCGTCTTTCGACCTTTTCTCATTTCTGGAACTTCGACTTCAGCCCACCTCGTTCCCCACAGAGGGTGGGAGACCCCGAAGCCAAGTGGCACCACATTAGAAGAAGAGAGAGGGATGTTGGGGAAGAAAGACAGCCGAGGGGTGGAGGAGCAATGGAGGGGGGCATGAGAGCAGACCCAAGAAAGCCGCTAGAGAAAGAGAGCAAGAGAGGGAGAGCTGGGGCAGGAAATGAGATAGTGGGAAAGGAATTTCGGGCAGCATCCAAGATGTAGTTTAAAAGGCAGTGAACAGTAACGTTACTGGGCTGCGGAGGGGGAGGGTTTCCACAAGAGGCAGCGCATCGACATGACCCACATGATGGCTAAATAAGAGAAGGTCAACCAGAAAGGGCAAAGACAAAATGCATCTGGTCTTTCCAGCTATGACTCCAAACAGAGATGATCTCAATCCATCAAGACCAGAAGTTTGCATCTCTAGTTTTTTTAGTTTTAAGGCTAATGTAGCTAACAGGTATCAGAAGCTGGCACCTACCCCAGGTCTTACAGAAGCCTACACATCAATCATCGTGCATCCTCAATTCATAACATACTTGCCTTGCTCATGTGGTTTCAGATGTCGGGGATGGGTGAAAAGGCTGACAACGATGTAAACTCCATAGCAGTGTCCGGGGTATTACTCCTCCAGGCACAAGCTTTTTTTAAATACCAGCTTTAAACTAGTTACACAAGACTTGTGCTGTAGAAGTCATGTAACATCAGTTCAGGGCACTTAAAAAAGTCAAGAGTGTGCAGATCCAGGACAAAAACTGTTTTTGATTCCCTTCACAACATAAAAAAGTGCATCAAATATAACAAAAACACAACACACACAAGCAAGCACAACATTTGACCAATCAAGTGAACTACATTATGTAGCTAATGATATATCAAATCACCGATATGTCAAGCTTAGGACTGTTAATTGGCCTGGTGCGGTTGAGTTGTTTTGATTTAGAGAACTCAAGCCATTAGTTTGTGTGTGGTGTTAACATTATTTCCAACATTAGCTAGCACACGTGATTTTTCTAGCTCGCTTACATGCTAATTAGGGTTGTAACGACACACCAAACCCACAATTCGGTTTGTTTCATGGAGGTGAGGAAAAGTTCGGAGGCGCCATTTTGTTTGTATCTTTACCACAAAATTATAAACCAATATTCGCTTAAATAGCGCTTCCTTTTCATTCATACTGAGGACGAGGCTTCTGTTTGTTTCTGGGCGGGAACTGTATACGGGAAAGAGTTAGAAGTGGTGTGTCTGTGTCGTGATTCACCCTCCTCACACTGCGACGCAGGTTCCTGGACGTGAGTGTCGCGAATTCGGTTTTGTATTGTATATCGTTACAGCCCTAATGCTAATACAAATGCTAACACCAGTGACAGAGGTCTGGGACACTTGTTTAACAACGCCATTGTTGTTGTTTAGCCCTGGAAAAAAATAAGCCTCTCAACTCTGCTCTCTCTGGACAGGTAGGATGTCCCTCCCTCTACCCTGTTTTTCAGAGTAAGACTAGCCAGCACAAGGTGATGTAACATTGCTGGTAGTCTTTTTACTCCAAGCACGTTGGTGTGTTACCAGCAGTTTGTAAAGATGTAAAAGCTAACTGGGAAGAAGCTCACCTTCACTGGTGTGATTGGGGGAGTCCTGGCTAGTGGGTGGAATAGGAGAAGACTAAATTAGCAAAAATGAACGAATTAACGGCTTAATGAAGGAATTCAGATTCCAAGTCTGGCCCAGAATTAGGACTCACTGATCGCGATATAGCAGTGTGGTGCACCGACTAACCTGGCTGCAACCAAACTTTCGCTTTGCAAGTTTTATTCACCTGAAATTCTTGGTCCATTAAGAAACAGAACACTTTCTCCTGAAAACTGAAACATTAGTCACACACAAGAGGCTTGACTGAACAGCGGTGATAAACCATGGCTGATGTGGTGTTGCCATCCTGTTGTTTTATCATAAGGAAACCAGCAACCAATATATTGGTTTACCGATGTTTTTCCCCGATATTTAAGCATTTTACCATAATCGGTTAACCGTTTTGTAACATCGAGGGAGTGATTATTATACATAAAACAAAAATTTTCAGTGGTGTTGTAATAATTGTGTCAAAAACAGAAGTATAATAGTAAATAAATATGGTTCTGAATATCGGTTATCGGGCAAATAAACATGCAAATAATTTGTATTGGTAATGAAAATCTACATCGGTCGATCACTTTACAAAACAATCGAGACCGCACTTGAGGTGGAATGTAACCATCAGTGGGAAATAGTATTTACTTGTTATCAGTAGAAAATGGAAGACTGAACAAACTTGCAAAGAAATCTACCCTGAAACAGCACACAATCAAATTGTGTGATGCAGTGCTGTAGCTGTGTAGAGTTATGAGAGTGTTTGAAAAGTTTGAGGTTGATTTTAGACGTTTGTCTAACAAAGCACTTTGGCTTGGTAGTTTCAAATTGAGACTAAGTATCTGATATATTTATCATAAAGGGAAAAAAAACAGTAGTGTGCTGTATCTCTAGTCGTTACTACTGTATAGTAACTCTTCTTCTTTTTGATAGACACTAAAGTATATAAGAGGGAATGTCTAAATTGGATCTTGTGCCAAACCGTTTCTTTACGGCTTCTTCTAAAACCCCCATGGACCAGAACACTGGGGACGGACGCTCGACACACATGGACGCTTTGTTCTGCTCCGTTGCCCGGGGGGCGGTGGTGGGGAGGAGGAGCATCCGTCATTACGACAGCTCCGTTCATGGGCACTCTCCCCCGGTGCTCTTTAATCTGCTTGATAATAACCGCTCTCATCTCGGCCTTAAAGACCACATGCACCACGGAGATGACTTGTGGCTGCGTCTTCTTCGGCTCTGAAAGGAGTCGTGTCAACTGCTCCACAAAGGCATGCTCATTTGGACTAATTCTTCCTCTGGGTCGACTTGCGAGAGAGTCAGGAGAAGTGAATGTGTGAGAACTCGTGTCAGGCTGATTGATTTTATGAGGAGAACCCAAGAGCAGGGACACAATGCCCAAATATAGCCAGGAAACACTTTTAGCTACTGTAGCTTTATCGAGGTCATGGCACCACTGATAAGCAAACAAATACAGCAGTGAGCCTTCACTTATAGGCCTGCACACCCGGACAGATCTGTCCACCTACAAAACCTCAAAGGGGAATTTAATAGATTTTTCAAACTGTCTTTACAATAAAACAAAAAGAGGGAGTCCATGTTGTTTTATATACAATGCTTGACTGCAGAAAAACATATCGAATGTCATTCTCTCTGCAACTGTGGAAGGAACCAGTTTTCATGTTTTTCTAATATATACGTTATATTTCCAAAATGTGCGATAATAGGAAATAGTGGTAAATCTGAAAGAGAAAAAAGTCCTAATATGTTTTTATGGCCATTTTTTAGGTCTTGCTTTGTAACAATATCTCAGGCTTCAAGCAGTGTCCGTATTTCATTCATTAAATCCTTTTTCCACAAGGAACAATTCTGAAATGTTTCTAGAATTAAGTATTTCACAGCAAACCCCTTTGAAACGTTTTGTCCACATCTTAACCATTTCTGTAAAAAAAAATCAGACAAATTCAGCCATGCGGCATTAAGCACAGCAAGAAAGCGAACAGATGTGACTCCGACTCTTACTGTATATTTCCTCTTGGGTCTAGTTCTAATGTTCCACCCTGCTTAAAGTACATGGCTTCTCTCAAAATAGCAGTGCCTACTAATACAGTGTTGCAGCTATCCACAAACGTCATTTGTCACCGTATCCACGCTGCAATCCATTGTTGGCCCGACCTCTGTGAGGGTTCACCCTCGAGGGATTTAATAAGGGTGAGGGCCGTATGTTAAAAAGAAGCGAGCAAGATTTCATGCTAGCCCAAATTGCCATCAACAACTCAAAGGATCAAAACAGGATGCGGGTCTCGTGTGACAGATAGCATTTCTTTACAGTGCTGAGCCGGTGTAACCTAATGATGGGGTGCTGGGGAGCGGGGGAGGTAATGTGCTCTTGTAGCAGGGCTACAGAGGTGGAGAGAGAGAGAGCAGAGACTCTGTCCAGATGCCCTCTCCATTCATAAAGTTCCCTGCTCTGGCATCGGGCCCACTCTTCCTCGCACTGGCACTGGGCATATAAATAACCTGCAGGTAGACCTCCAGGCTGGAGCTCCTCCAGCTTATCCGAAGGGCTGTTTCTGAAATTAGACAGAGCTTCGCAATGTTTCTGGAAAGAAAGAGTGCGGCCTCACATTGAAGCGTCCTATCAACACTAGTTTACATTCACCAACTCCAAAGGGTGTTAAACCTTTCAGTTTCACTCTGGGCTCACAATTAAATCAATGGAATGAAATGGATATTTGTTATTCAAACATTTGGACATTTAAAAAAGTGAAGCTCCACTACAGAAGTGTACCACATTTCCATTTTCTAACAAAGATTCTAGAAGTGGGCTAGTTTAACCCTGCTTGAATTTTTCTATTTTTCTTGTTTCCATCTTTGTGTCTAGTAGTATTATCAAAAGACCCAGTACTTCGGTACCAAGTTGGTAAAAAAAAATGTAATATTAGGGTTCGCTCGTTGAAAAGATAGTATGAAAGCCACGTGTGGAAGTATTTTGGCCGGAGTGTCATTGAAGTACTGTCAAATATTATACATTTAATAAAACACCTCAAAGACCGTCACTCAGACTTAACGAAAGAATTCAATCAGGTAAATTAGAATTTTATTTTATATTTAGAGTTTTTGTTACAAATAATTTAACCTATATTAATTTTTATGGCATATTTAAATAAACATTGCTATTTGCTTAGGTAATCGTTAGCATAAGTGCAGCTAATGCTAACGCGAGTAGCAGGATAATGTTTCTTTATTAACTCTTTAAAGCACCTACAGCGTTTAAAACAACTAATTTTACACACCAGAGGCTTTTAAATGACCTGTGTAGCCAAAATATGTTTGTTAGAGAACAAATGTATGGTTAACATTTGAAACTTTAAAATTGGTCCATCAGAAAAGCAGTTCTGGTTTATAAAATATGTTTGTTGCATTTTGATTAAATAAAAGTCCTGTATAGTTTGGTAAGGCTTTACAGTAATATACCATTCATTTACATGACATCATATGTTCGTGAATGTGTGTGAATGTTTTTTATTCAAGAAATATAGCTGCTGTATTTGTTTATTGATAGGTCATGTAAAGGGAATCTTTTCATTTTGTGTTTTTAATAAAAGAGTTTCTGTCTGTAAAAAATTGACATTATATACTTAATACAGTATAAGTAATCTTATGTAAATTTATTATAAAAGCTGAGGTTTGTTATTTACTGAAAAGTTACATATAAAATTAATAAAATAGTTTTACTAAAGGATATTATATTTTCCATTTACAGCAAACAGGCTGAGGAAGACCACGACAACGATTACAGATGCATTTCAGTAGCAGAAGAAGTTTGACAAAAACTCACCTGAGGCCAGAAAACTGAACTGGGCTGTTGCAGAATTCATATGTATGGATCAAGTGCCAGTTTATATAGTTGAAATATATTTTGTTTCATTAATACAAATGTTGAAGATTATAAGTAAGAAGAGTGTACATTCAGTCATGTAATTACTATGTGTTATTAATAAAAATAGCTTGTTGTTCAATTCAAATTTTTGTATTTTGCTTTGGTACCTTACCTTTGGTAACGAGAACCATGGATTTTAACTGGTATTTGTACCAAATACTGAAATGTGGGTACCCTGACAACACTAGTGTCTAGGATCTCACTTCAGCAGTTACAAACCACCGAGCACCCCACTGTTAAAGTGCGCAGCCATAAGAACCTCTGGAAAAAAGCATTTCTGCTTTGAGGTTTGATGACTGAAATAGCTCATCAGACCGCAGCTTTCGAGTGCACTGGCGCTGCCACTCCTCCCCACTGACCACAACGTACATATCCATCCAGAGCTAATTTTCTTTTGACTGTAAAATCAAACTTTCGTTTCAGTCATCTTGCTAAAAGCTAGGCAAAACCAAGTTACTGCCTGGTGACGTCACACACAAGTGTAAAGCTCAGACTGTCAGTACTGGAGGCATCAGTTCCCAGCTTAGCTCCTGCTCGCTTACTTCAGTCTTGGCACCGTGACCCCTGAAGGTACGAGAGCATGTTAATGAGCCTCTGAAGCTACTTCTGAAGGGCTCAGCAGATTTGCGGGGGATGAAGGGTCTGTTTGTTGCTGTGGCCCTTATTTGCCCCTATTTATAGAGGCTGCTCCATTAAGAGCCCATTATACTGCCTTGAGTCAGAGTTCAAGGTAGGACAAGAAGCCAGCAAGGATGATTCTATAAGGTCCAGACCGTCAATCAGTGGTCAGGACCACCACTGTTCTCTCTTGGTAAGAGTCCCTGGATGGGTATTGAGAAAATTGCCAATACAAGCTGTAGACTGGCATGAGGCCCAATGATTCCAGAGAGCCTGCAGACCAAATCTCCAGTCACAAATGTCCTCAAAATACGAGAAAAAACGTCATTTCTTACATGGGATGACACTCAGATGTGAAACAACACTTCTGAGGGTCCAGTCATGGCCCTCATCCTCTTCCTCGCCCCCACATCAGCTATCTGAACAACAGCCACTGGAGGTTTTTGGGGAAACTCTGCTGGCCGCCTGCCAGGGGAGGCCCTGTGGAAGCTGAGAACACTTCCGCCCCTTGAAACTCTTCACTTCTCCTCTTCCTAACTCGGGGCCGAGTGACTTAATTCTGCCACTCTGCAATTCAGGCCCTGACTAACCACCACATCCAGCCTCCTCGTCCCCCCCCGGCTCCTCTGTTCCTTACACTCATTGTGCTCCTCCTCTACAAGCCACATGTCCCACAGCCTGGTTCCTCTCTGCAGTCTGCAAAGACATTTAGTTTTTGGTTCCATCTGGATTGTGTTAGCCCAGTACGTCCCAGGAACACAGAAACAAGCGGCGTGGAGCTGCTTTGTAGTCCATTCAGCCAATCAGGAAGTGATTTTGGAGCACTTTCCTGTTTCCTCCCCACCAGAAGCTCCTAAACCCAAGAAGCTTCCTCCAGAAAGAGGCGCCCACAGGAAGCGAGGCAGAGAACTCCGTACACATAGCAAAACATTCGACCACCCTCCTCTTCCTGGTGGATCGGCGGCCTCGCAATCACTTAGCCCTGAGGCGTCTTATATCCTGCCTGTACCAAAAGCCTACATAAAACTTCACCTACACGATAAACCATCTACAAAATGAAAATTCACAAAACAACACAGTAATCGACAGCCAAGCTTAAGACGTTTGAGTCAGTTTCAGATATAGATCTACATATAAATTAGGGCTGCCCCCGACTAAAGATATTCCTAGTCGACTAAAACTCTTGCATTTAACTTTTAGTCGAATAATCGTTCATTTCTAATATTAACCCTTTAAGAGGCAAAGTCGCAGGATTGCGACAATAGGTCATCATGACTAAAACAGACTGTAGTAACAAATTTCATGTAATATAGCATATGTTTTCCCTAGCACTAGTAGTACTTTGATTCAAGACGAAAATTTCACCATCGTCTTATTCAAAGTTTTGAGTACAAAGCGGTTTGAACGAGCCTTGCGTCATTAACGCGGGAGCACTTCTGTTCTCAGTGCGTGAGTACCGTAATAAAAAATTGTCCGTTGATGATGTCCTGCGAATGACAATCGCCGATTCTAAATCTGAAGGGGAAGATTTGTCTTTTGTGCCGGGAGACACGTGAGAAATTCGTGCTCCAAGCGGAGGGCGCTGACTCTCTTCTTTCAGCCGACCGGGGCTGCTCGTGCAGCGGCGCCTCGCAGCTCACTCACGCCCAACAACGTGCACGAGCCAAAATGCAGGTCAGAAACCATGAAAATGATTTAACTTAACAGCACAAATGTGTTTATATCCTTATTGTTAAAACGAGGGGGCATGTGAGGTGGATAACGTTACTACTATTCAAAATGATCCCACACTTTGGACTTTTTTACTAACATAGCCTACTTATTAGCATCAGCCAGACACCTCTCCCACAAGTGTGCTTTGGTACACCGCGAGGCACGAGATCACGTTAATCTCTCGTTGCTTTGATGTGATACTGACTGCGTAATTTCACGTGATTTTTTGCAACTAACCGACTAACGACCATTTATTCACACAAGCCCTCTTCATATCGACTAACGTTTACATATATATATACATACATGCAGTAATAATGTGAAGGTTATGATCAAAAACTCACTGGCTTGATGAGGCAACAGTGATGACATCTACCAGGCTATCAGACTACATTGTTTTTCGATAAAGACTATTTTTCTTGGCCTTTTAAAAACATAAACAACCGATTACTCAATTATTCCTCAACATTCTCTAAAGCTTTCGCAATTGCTCTTAGCATCTACAGTGGTGGCTCTCATTTCAACCAGTAAACCAGTTGCACGGGTATGTAACCCACTACTATGTTCATTTTTATTTTTTATTTGAGGCATATTTAATAATTTCATGGGGCAGCTTTTGAATTATAATCATATTATTACACAGTTTCCATACGCAATAGCTGTGTCAGGCATGCATATCGGATGTTAACCAGCCTGTTTTCTGTGTTCCCCATTGTCACCTGGACATATGAATATCAGTTGCTTCATGCAAATCGTGATCAAGCAATCCTGAAAGACAGTTTGCTGCAGACTCATGGGCATGAGAACATATGTGCACATCCAGTTCTGTATGTGAAGCGCTTCCCTTGAAAGGGTGTGCCTCACAAATGTGCAATAACATTAACCACAGGCAACTAGTTTTTCAGTCACAGAAGCTGTTTACTTCCTGTCTCGTGAGCAAACTAATGCAAATGATTTTTACACAACACCAATTACGCCCAGGAAGGGCGGCACATAAAGAACCTCGGGAGATCAAGTGCATCTCAGTGTAACACAGGCATTTGCACCTAGTGGAGTTGCAGGTCACAGGGTCTTACACTTTCCTAGAACTCCTTTTCAGCTGGTGTAAATCATCTGCTCTGACAGAGTGGTCAAAAATTACACGAGGAAGTGTGGGATCTTGAATTCCTTGACAAATGTCAAGCAAAACGAAAGCCACCAATTTAATCATGCATGCATAATTGCAGCTGATGAGTCCATGATGCTCAGTGCCACTTGAACACACCATGCATGTAGAAGTAGTCTGAGCAGTCTTGATCTACGTGCAAAGATACAACGGGGCTGTTTTGATGCTGCATGGCATGCACAAAACGAAACACGTGGCTTTGCAATGTGTGGTCTTGCGGCACATTCTCCCCCCACCAGCGTGTGCTTGAGCATTCGCCAGAACCCTACCTGCACGGGTACACGGCCTGGGAAGCCAGTAGGCGGTTTGTGCTCATCTCTGCATGCGCAGAATGTGAGGAGGGATTAGAAATGTAGGAATATTTAGCAGGAATTCACCTATAAAATTCAAGCATGGCAGTTTGGTCGTCTGCCTTGTTGGGATTCAGTCTGAGCACCTCTGATCAACTGGTAGCCAAGCATGCAATCCAGCAAATGGAAACTAAGATGGGCACCATGCAGACTTCCCTGATATCATCTTTCACCACTTTCTCAGTGTGTACAAAACAAGCGATTTCAAATGTCAACAAAGGTCTTTAAGCTTCAGCCTGAATGCAAAATAAGAACTGGAGCATCTGTACCATTGTTTATGATCCTCATTGCATGATCCACGGTGCTAAGGTGTGTGATATACAATATATAATGCATGGACAAATGTATTGGGACGACCATTACACCAACAGGGGCTTTGCATTCAAATACATAGATTTTAATATGACAGCTTCCACTTCCTTGGAAGGTTTTCAACAGGATTTTGGAGTTTCTGTGGGAATTTGTGCCCATTCATTCTGTAAAGCATTTATGAGGTCAGGCACTGATATTAGGATGGATGAGAAGGCCTGGCGCACAATCTCTATTCTAGTTCATTCCAAATGTGTTTGATGGGGTTGAGGCTAGGGATCTGTGCCTGACAGTCAAGTTCTTCCACAACGAACTCATCTAATAATGTCTTTAGGAAGCATAAAGAATGTCCTTCCCTGGGTTTAATGGGTCATCTGATTCCAATAATTCAGATGGTTGTCCCAATACCTTTGTCCACATAGCGTACTACTGTGCAAGTCTATGGAGAGGCTGCAGGCAGTGCAGTCCATTTGAGGGATATAAAAATAAACCAAACCCCAGACAGCCAGGGACAAAAAGTCCTCCGCAAGCTGGTCAGTTAGCACATACAGGCAAAAGAAAGTGGTCATAACATCTGGACGTCCTGCAGGTACCAGACCACGTATCCGCACATGTGCTATTACTCCGGAGCCTCAGTGAAGAAGCCCCTCTCTGCTCCAAATTCGTTCTGGAGACCAAGTTTGTGCATTAAACATAAGAAACATGTCTGGTTTAAAAGGTGCGCAGGCTGTGATCTAGTCGAAATGCATTCGAGTTCGGATTAGAATGTGGAACGCGATTCAAAGATGAAAGCGTGGAATGTCGAATTCTGGTTAATACTAAGGAAAACGGATTCATGCGCAAACCCTGCAAAAGGATCTCTTACCTATTTTTATCTTGACGCTCTGGAAAACTCGAAGACCTTCCTCTTCCACCGCCATACTCGCAGACCTCGGGGGTCTTTTTCCCTTTCAGGGTGCTTCAACAGCCTCTCGTTCTCTCCGTCTGGTCTGGTAGATCAGTTCTCCAGCGTGAGGGGTGTGATTTTTTTCTGTTCTGTGGCTTCGGGAGGAGCGAGCAGAGCTCGAACAAAAAAATCACACCCCCCTCACACTATCCGACTCTTTTGAATCGGTTTGAATCATTGCTGCCTCGCGCTAGTACACAACATACACAAAATATAGGGACACCCGTCTTAATCTTTGAATTTAAGCGGTCTCTTTACTTTCAGTGAAGGGCAATCATAATGCACCAAGATATGTTGGACAACTTCATGATTACAGCGGTCTGGACGCAGTGTGGAGATGATTATTTTTCTATTCCAGCATGACTGTGCCCCAGTGCACAAAGCAAGCTCTTTTAAGACCTGGTTGTATGAGTTCTGTATGGACGAACTGAACCCTTACCTCCACCACCTTAGGCATTAACTGGATCAGAGATTTTCTTCTCGTCCGATATCAGTTCGTGTCATCGTAAATGCTTTTTTGAGTGAATGGTTCAAAAATCCTCACAGAAACACTCTAAAACCTTACTAGAAGAGTGGAAGCTGTTATTTCTGTAAATGAGGAGCAACTCCGCGTTCCCGTTAAGGTCTATGTATTTCAATGCAATATCATTAAAGTCTGTGGGTAGAATGATCAGGCATCGTAATACTTTTGTCCCTGTAGTGCATGAATCGCCCTTTTTGAGTAATGTGTGTCTGCTCTCGCAGTTAGTAAATAAGGAGAAAATTGGGAAATAAGGAGAAAATTGAACTTGATTGGAATTTGGAATCGGCGAGTCACCGAATCAGATTCTCTAGATTCTGAAAAAGATTCTAATCTGTCGGTTCCTTGGACTGAATCTAGTCAAAACAGCTATTGCTCGTGGGCGGAGCTCCGAGGGCTGCTGACTGGTAGGCATCACGATCTGGGCGGAGTTTTTTGTCGTTGCTGAGACGCTGGTCAGCCCGCGCGCTTGTATGTAAATAACAAGCCTGTGATTGGATGAATTCGTTATTTAGTGCCTTTTCATTGGCTCGTTCTATGAATCCGTTTGTAGTGCTTTGACAGAAAACGGTCGATCACGTTTCACATCTCTCTCCTGGTCCTGGATAGAAAATCACTCCGCTTATTTAGTTATTAGGCTAGTATATTGTTTTTAATGTTAGGATAGTATATTGTTTTTAATGTTATCTCTCTCACTCACTCTCACACCGACACATAATCATACACACATTCGCAATAATTCAAAAGGTTAGGATCACGTGCAATAAACCGAGTGTGGATTTGAATATTACAGTCTACCTACAAATGGCACCCTTGGATGTTCAGACCAAAATTTCATTAATTCTGTGCACAAGAATAAGAACTATTAACAGTATATTGTAACTGCATTAGTACTTCATCTCACCTTTTGAAATATGTGAAGAATTCTGGATAATAATTTGCACACCACTTAATTCTCAATCTTAAACAGCTTACTATGTCATTTTAGATCACATTAGTCTCTTTTCAAAAATCTGAATTTTTTATTAAACTCTTCCTAGGTGGGACATGACTAACTAATCATTCATTCATTCATTTAACTTTTTGTCTTTTGTTCATTCGTTTGTTTAGGAATTTAGTGCATTGGTTTTATGTTGCATGAAGTGATTCAAACTGATATCCCATTGATGTCTTGTACATTTCTTCTGTACTTTATTGAAGGAGCTTGACATAAGTTATTTTGTTCATTGTAAAGAGCTCCGAGATCAGCTCTGCAGAAAAAGTAAAGACTGATTCAGTTCACCCTGAACCTGAGCTTATCCTGGCGTTAGACATTGTGTGAGTATCGCATGACAGAACAGGCCTTTAAGAAATTGATTGTTCCACTTTAAGCTCGTTTTAAGCTCCCACAATACTCCCTGTTTCCCCCTACATTCAACCTGTCTGCGCCAGCACCAACCAAGGGTAGTGCTGATGGCTGACAGTGGTGCTCTAGCTGCTCCTATTATCCACAGCAGCAGGGATTAGCTCTTGACTCCTTTAAAATAGCAGCCAAGCTAATTATACAGATCCAGTCTTGCACGTCAGAACAGCACGCCGTTACCATGGACGCCTCAGAAAAGACATCCAGAAAGCCTCCTCAGGCACAAGGCCTTCATTCATGTGCTTTATGGCTTCCTATTTGGGGTCATAGCTGTACATAGTCAAAGTCATGGTGATGTCAAAGCCCTGATGAGGTCAGATGTGCCATAAGCAGAAGCCGCAGGCAAATCTAGCGGAAAGCTTTAAACCTATGGTAGACGGCGGCAGTGTTGTAGATTTGTCCCAGGCCCCATTTATAATGGAGGAAAGACAGCCTTGGCTTTAATGCTGTTATTTTAGTCAAAGCAGTGGAGGATACGCCCTGTGGTAAACCACCGCGGGTGTGTGTCTGCATGACCACGTGGGTCTTCTCCTGCTAACTGAAGCAAACAAGGGAAGCTTCAAAATGCTACCCTATGTGCATGAAAATATTTTAAAGTACGGTAAAATTAGCCCTCAATGCTGACTCTAGTGTTCAGTCACTATGAAACACAATGTACTTAAAATATTCTTAATTCTACCTTAATTTATGCACCAAATACCTTAATTTGAATTAA
>JBBKCR010000080.1:14165862-14177364 GCA_037577295.1 Ladigesia roloffi | reverse complement strand
TTAAGTTGCGATTTACCACCACTGGCATGCCATGGGCCTGTGATCACTGTGGTCTTAGCCCCCAAGGGATGTGGCCCCCGCTGCAGTACGCGTCCCTTATTTTTTTTTATTAAAAGTGGTAACCCTACTGTATATCTATTCCAGACACAGAAGACCCTGATTTGAATCACGATATTTATTTTGCCAACCAAACATATTAAAACTTAAAAGTATACACAAACAAATGTAAATATAATAAATATATAAAATTACATTACACTAAAAAGTTACATTACACTAAAAGCCTTCACCTTCAGTATGTTGGCCTGAACTTACCGGAATACTTTTTATATTCATGGACAAATGTATTCTACACAACCAAATCAGAACAATTTAGGATTATATTGGTGAGTGTGTTTGTAATACTAGATAGATTTAATTCACAGTGCCTCTCAATGTACGAAAGCATTCCATTTCCTATCATACAGGACATAACGTCTCATTGAAGTCAACAAAAACAAGGATACATTTAAGCATAGTATTTATTTGGTAAACCACATTTAGACTCGTTATATTCATCAACAATATTACATTATATATTCCATTGTATTTACCATCCCATCACCAGCATTTACTTTGCGTCTCGTTGCATTTTTGTCACACGATAAATTTTTGTTGACGAAAGTAGCACTAGGTGCCATGTGCCTTTTAGTGAGGAATGGTTTCTGTCTGACCATTCTAACATTAAGGCCTAATTGGTGCGTTAGCTATAGTTGACATTCTGGATAGATCTCCTATCTCCCCAAGAATCACTGGAGTGCCGTCTTAGTGTCCATTGGGTTTGTGGTCACCCCTCTGACCAAGACCCTTCTTACTTGATAACACAGAAAGAGTCCCAGTGGTTCCAAACCACTTCCACTTTCAATTATTGGAGAACACAGTGCTTTTCGTGACCTTCAATGCTGCAGATTTGTGACACGACACAATCTAGTCTTGGAGGTGTACATTCAATTCCCTGGACTTCATTCTTTGGTTTCTACTCGATGTGTACATTCAACACTGAGACCTTATAGAGACAAATATGTGTCCAAATCATGTTCATTAAACTGAATTTACCCCAGGTGGACTCCAGTCAGTCTGTAGAATATTCTCAAGGATGATCAGTGGGAATCAGATGCACCTGAGCTCAATTTTGAGTGTTAAAGCAACGGGTGTGAGTACTTCCGTACCTATTGTGTTTAAATGTTTACATTATATGTGCAAAATATAATATGCAAAAATTTTTTTAACATGAGATTTACAGGGCAAGGATGTTCGCTAAAGGCATCAAAGTATAGTGTGTATTAAGTCCATCGGTGGCTGTGAGTCTTTGCCATATAGATCCTGACTTCCCCCATCTCTGCCAGCAGCGTGGTTGTGAAAGCTCTTCGGAAACGTTCGGAGAAGGCGGTCTCGGTCTGGGTCCTGATTGTGTTGGCCCAGATCAAGGTGGTGCCAGGCTGGCAGAAATGGCGCATGGTGACAAGCAGCTCATCCAAAAGGTCATGCTGGTAAACCACGTCTGCTGCCAGCACAATATCGTAGCGATAAGTTGTACGTGGGAAGGACCGGGAAAGATTATCTTTCCAGGACAGAGATTCCACTTGTGGTGTGTGCTTGCTGAGGCCTCTGGTGTTGCGTGACAGGTTGCTAGACAGGTTGTTGAGGACGACTGCTTTGTCTGTTGCGGTCACCCAGGCTCCTGTTGGCAAAATCAATTTTTATCTATTAGTTTGGCCAAAAAAAGCGAACAAAAAGAAGGGGTCTTTGAGTAATGCTATAGAACAGGAACAAAAAAAACCCACATCCTTATCAACAGAGCGTGTGTGGGGAAGGCACCTTGCTCAAGGGGACCTCAGGGTGCTCTAGCAATTCTGGGATTTTAACCCACCAACTTTTAATCACAGGGGCAACTCCTACAGTTTTTCAAACCCTTCTCATTTAAAAAAGGTTTCTTTAAAAGATCACCATCAAAAGTGGCTCCTCTATGGCATGGAATTTTAAAACCATTTGATGCTGAGAGATGAAATTACTTTGCTGCTCATCACTGGTGAGAATATGCTTTCAATATTTATTAGCAACAATAAACTCATGTGTACATATATATTTTTTGTAGTTTTCTTATAACAACTTCTGTATAAAATAGAGCTTACCCAAGAGACTGGCCACAATAGACACCAAACCAGTTCCTGCCCCAAGTTCTAACACAGCTTTGCTTTTCAGATTTATCTGCTGAGTGTTGGTCTCCAGGAATTTACAGAGAGCCAGAGCCTGAAGTCAGACAATTCTTGCAATTAGAGAACATTTTTAATATCACTTTTTACAAACTAGTGCTTTGAAAACTCACTCCTGGCCGAACGGTGGGTCCATAGGGCTCAAGGCTGTCAGTGATCCGTATTTTATGGCCTGCAAAGAAATGCCTCTCTTCACAGAGCTTTCCGTCTGTTGCGGAGAAAGCCTCCTTGTAGCCTGAGCTCTTTTTACATGTGCTGCCTAACAAGTGCAAAAGAAAAGAGTTCATTTATTAATAGTATGTATTTTAATGATAATGGGATGGCAAATTCTAAAGCAAGGTTGTTGTAATCTGGTCCTGGAGGGCTAGTGTCAGAACAGGGCCGTGAGGTTCCGTACTCAAAACCACCTGATTCACTTCACGTGACAAGTGCCATGTTAAACGGGAGTGCTTGAGAAGAGAAATCATCACATTACATCACATTTCATTCATTTGCCAGATGCTGTTATCCAAAATGTTTAAATAAGGATGGATATAGTAGAAGTGCATCAGGAGAGGAGATGTTCTCTGAATAGTCTTAAGGAGGTTTTTGAAGATAGAGCTGGAGATTTGCCCTCCATGGCCACTGGTGACCATCCCTGCTCTTAAGCCTGGCAAGAATGAGTGTGCATGCAAGATATATTCAAATCTCACACTTAACTCACCTTTTACTTCAGTTTTCCAAAGTGTTTCTTCTTCATTATCTTCTTGTTCTTCATCTGTCATTCCTTGCTCAATTTCTGTATGACCACTCTTCTGCTTTCCCATGTTTTCCTGAGTTTCTGAGCTACTTTTTAGCACTTCAGTTTCTTCAGGTAATTCCTTAGCCCTAATTTTAACCCAATGATGCTTCATTACGTTGACTTCATCCTGAACCTCATCTTTCCTTTCCTTGTCCACTAAGGGATGAGGTTTCTCAAGGTCCTTATGAATTCCCTCATCAGAGTCTTTAAACAAAGCTGTATTAATATGTGATTCCTTGATTGCTTCCTCAGAAATAACCTCTACCAGGTCTTTCCTGTTTCCACACTCTTTGGTGGCTGCTGAGTATATTTTTACCTCATCCAGCTCTGCTACCAGTGTGGCATGGAAGGCCTTTTTGAAGTTCTCAGTGAAGTCCAGGTCAGATGAGTTACGAACCTCATTAGCCCAGATCAAGGTTGTGCCCGGTTGACAGAAATAACACATGGTGACCAGTAGCTCATCCAAGAAATCATGATTATAGACCACGTCGGCTGCAAGCACATAGTCAAACTGAAACTCTGAGCGAGGGAAGGTGTATTCAAGATCCTGACCCCAGGACAGCGGCACCACTTGAGGTTCGTACCTCCGGCTGTGTCTGGTGTTCTGATTCAGGTTATTCCTCAGACCACCCAAGATTTCTGACATATCTGTAGCTGTAACTTGGGCACCTACAAATTAATTACAGTAATTACACACTGTGCTTTATGATGAAGCCACTTTCAACACATTGTGACCATGTAGAAGCTCACCCAGTAAAGTTGCTACAGTTGAAACAATGCCATGTCCTGCTCCAAGCTCCAAAACGGACTTATTGAGCAGCTTGAACTTCTGCCGGCCAGCAGTTGAATCCAAATATTTACAAAGACCCAGAGCCTGCGAGAGGCAAAATCACTCAGTACAAACAAAATCTAGGCACTGAAATCACCTTACAGTATTAATTATAGTGCTGAGACAGTATGTATAGTTGTTGTTATGATTAAAACTATAATACATACATTTTACTTTACTTTTTCAGAGTCTTAAACATCCATAAAGGGACTTTACAGTTAGTCTTTACATAACTTTACATAACAAATTCAATCACATCATTATGTTCTAAGATCACATCACATCAACCTACTGCTGGTCTTCCCAGACCCCCATGGAAATCACTGGATTCCTCAATGCTGATTTTATGACCTACAAAGTAGTAAGTCTCTGTGTTCAGCTGCTCACCTGTACAGACTTGAGAAATGTTGACTGTTAAGAAACTCACACAATGCTGTCATGAATAATGTGTACATAATTTCAACAATGAAACACTAGCATTGACTATAATGACTATAATGCTACACCTGTTGAAGTTTGCTGTCCACCATGGTCTTGAGGTTCTCCATGATGGTCTTCTGCTTCCTGCTCCCTTATATAAACTTCATTCTTGTCCTCTTTCTCATCCTCCTCTTCCCTCTTCTCTTCCTCTTCATCTCCCTCCTCCTCTGTGTTTGATACATGTATCTCCCCTACAAACTTATGTGTGCCCCTGTAAACCCTTACCTCATCCAGCTCTGCTATCAGTGTAGCATGGAACACTTTCTTGAAGTTTTCAATGAAGACCAGATCAGATTGGTACCGGACCTTGTTAGCCCAGATCAGATGTGTACCTGGCTGACAGAAATGCTGCATGGTTACCAGAAGTTCATCTAAGAATCGGTGGTGATAGACCACATCAGCCGCTAACACGTAGTCATAGTGATGTGTGGAATGTGGAAAGGTTTCTTCTAACTTGTGTCCCCACGACAGCTCCTTTATTTGAGGTTCGTGTCTCCGGAGTCTCCTTGTGTTCCGATTCAGATTATACCTCAGATTACTCAAGACTTCTGGCAGATCAGTGGCTGTTAATTTGGCACCTAAAGACCAGTTATATAATTGCATTAGGCATTTGGCATCATGCAGAATGAATAACTAATTTAAGCTTAGACCTACCAAGCAACGTGGCCACAATTGACAGTAGTCCAGTGCCTGCTCCGATCTCCAGAACCGACTTATCGAGTAGATTAACCTGCTGTAGACCTGCTGGAGATTCCAGGAATTTACAAAGAGCTACTGCCTGCGAATTCAAATGACAACAATCATCATCACTATCACCATCTTCATCATCATCAGTGTAGATATGAAGATAAACATTATATGTCAGGAATCTGGTGAATTTCAGTGTTCCATAAATCAATGCGGACTAAAGAAATAGTAATTAAATAACTGACTGATCATCATCTTTCATTTTCTCAATAAAAACTCACCGCTGGCCATATCATGGCGCCATAAGAGTCAAAGGATTCCTCTATAGTGATTTTTTCACCCAGGAAGTAGTGAATCTCTTTCCCTGGCATGAAGTACATATTGGGTTCCCAAGCCTTCCGATACACTGACTCCCCTTTGGTCTCCAAGAGATCTGCATCAACTGAGATGTGATCCAAAGATAAACATAAGAAATGGCCACATCATGAGAATCTAATACATGTAGCAGTACTGACCTGATCTTTCCTCTGTATGAGCACTTGACGTCGGTTTAGATTCACTACAAGGCTGGGAATCTTTATCTTTCCAAGCATCTTCAGGTTCCTTTTCACCTTCATTCTCTTGTTGATAATTTTTGTCATTCTGAGGCTCATTATCCTCTTCTTCCTCTGTCTGTTGAAGCGTCACAGCTTCGCTTTGTCTCTTTTTTGTGTCAGTATCAATGTTTTCATCAATACAGCTATTGTAGTCTTTTTTGTTTTCTGTTGTCTCTTGTGCTGGGTTCTGTTCATCCCCTTGATTCTCCTGAGACTCTTTTTCTTCCTTTCCTACTTCATATTCTTGATTATTCAAGTCTTTCTTCCAGTCATTATTCTCTTTCTTCATCTCTTCTTCTTGGTTCAAGCTTTCCAGAAGGTGTTCTTCCTCACCTGGTGCCCTGTGGGTTCCCAAGTAAATCCTTACCTCATCCAGCTCTGCTATCAGTGTAGCATGGAACACTTTCTTGAAGTTTTCAATGAAGACCAGATCAGATTGGTACCGGACCTTGTTAGCCCAGATCAGATGTGTACCTGGCTGACAGAAATGCTGCATGGTTACCAGAAGTTCATCTAAGAATCGGTGGTGATAGACCACATCAGCCGCTAACACGTAGTCATAGTGATGTGTGGAATGTGGAAAGGTTTCTTCTAACTTGTGTCCCCACGACAGCTCCTTTATTTGAGGTTCGTGTCTCCGGAGTCTCCTTGTGTTCCGATTCAGATTATACCTCAGATTACTCAAGACTTCTGGCAGATCAGTGGCTGTTAATTTGGCACCTAAAGACCAGTTATATAATTGCATTAGGCATTTGGCATCATGCAGAATGAATAACTAATTTAAGCTTAGACCTACCAAGCAACGTGGCCACAATTGACAGTAGTCCAGTGCCTGCTCCGATCTCCAGAACCGACTTATCGAGTAGATTAACCTGCTCTAGACCTGCTGGAGATTCCAGAAATTTACAAAGTGCTACCGCCTGTAAAAAAAAAACATCTTGAAGACAGGAATCATAAAAAATTCTATGGTAAAAGACAACCTTTCTCTCTGAGGAATTAACAAATTATTGCTAAGTAAATAGTAACTGAATCACAGTCCAATCATCAGCTTCCATTTTCTCAACAAAAACTCACCGCTGGCCATATCATGGCACCGTAAGAATCAAATGATTCCTCTATAGTGATTTTTTCACCCAAAAAGTAGTGAATCTCTTTTCCAGGCATGAAGTAGATACTGGGCTCCCAAGCCTTCCGATACACTGACTCATTGATCTGTAATTGATCTGCATCAATTGAGAAGTGGTCCAAAGATAAGCATAAGAAATGGCAACATCATGAGTATCTTTTTTTATGTGACAGTACTGACCTGATCTTTCCTTTGTATGAGCAAGACATGTTTCATTACAAGCCTTGGGTTCCTCTTCTTTACCAGCACCTTCAGTATTTCTTTCTATAGTATTCTCTTCTTGATCATCCTCTTCTTTCTGAGGCTCATGTTCCACATCCTGCTCTTTCTGTTGAATTGTGTAAGCTTTTGAGTCAGTTTGTATGACCCCATAGATGCAACTGTTGTCTTTATCTGTTGGTTTATTCTCTACTGTTGGGTAATCTGCATGGTTCTGTAGACTCTCGCTCTCTTCCTTTGCTTCATTGTGTTTGTGTCTTTTCAGCTCCTCCTTCTCATTTCTCATTTCATTGATCCAGTCCTTGGTCTTTTCTTTCATCTCTTCTTCTTCTTCTTCTTCTTCTTCATCTTCTTCTTCTTCTCTTATGCTTTTCATGAGGTGGGCTTCCTCACCTGGTGCTCTGTAGGTTCCGAGGTAAATCCTCACATCATCTAGCTCTGCTATCAGTGTAGCATGGAAGGTTTTCTTGAAGTTTTCAATGAAGATCCGATCAGACGGGTATCGGATTTTGTTGGCCCAGATCAGATTTGTTCCGGGTTGACAGAAATAGTGCATGGTGACCAGCAGCTCATCCAGAAAGCTATGATGGTAGACCACATCAGCTGCTAATACATAATCAAAATGAAACTCTGTGCAAGGGAAGGTTTGTTCAAGTTCATGGCCCCATGAAAGTACTGCCACCTGAGGTTCATATCTTCGATGACCTCTTGTGTTCCGATTCAGGTTATATCTCAGGTTACTCAGAAGTTCTGGCAGATCTGTAGCTGTTAATTTGGCCCCTACAAACCAATGACACAACTTAGAATTGTTTACAATATAGTTGTATTCTCAAATGATCAGCTATATTATGAGACCTACCCAGCAATACAGCCGCCACTGACAGCAGACCAGTGCCTGCACCAAGTTCTAGTGTTTCTTTGTCCATTAATTTGATCTGCTCTCGACCTGCTGCTGTTTCTAAGAATTTGCAGAGGGCCACTGCCTAGACAAAAAGATCACTTATATTAATTTCCCTCATTTTGTCAAGTTAGATTTCAATTTATTTTGGAAACAAAACCTTCATACTAATAATTAAGATAAACGACAATATGATTTTCAGTGAAACAAGTGTAGTCAATCACTGAAAAATGTCAGAAGCTTGCTTTAATTTGCTTGAGTCTAATGTGCCCAGAGTTTAGCCCACCAGTTACCATTGTTTTCAGCTATGGAATAAATTTAGCCCATTTTTATATAGAACAATGTGTCCTGCAATGTTAGGTATCATACAAGCAATTATATAAGATTCTTAACCAAATTGACACAGTTTGAAGTTTCTATATTCTTTCAGTTCTATTACAAACATGAAGAGCTTCTGACAGAGGCTTTTGGAGTTTTGGCTTATAGACTCAATTTTGGGAAAAATACATTTGACTTTTTGCTGAATAAGTCATTAGAAGGATCAACTCACCGCTGGCCATATCATGCCACCATAGGAATCAATGGATTCTTGAATAGTAATCGTGTGGCCCATGAAGTAGTGGATCTCTTTATCTAGTATATAGTAGACACATGGTTCCCAGGATTTCTGAGGTGCTAATTGTGCATTGCAGTCTGTTGAAAAAACAATATTTTCAGAGAGGAATTTATCTAATGAGAGTTTGTCATGAAATATAATTTACCCCAAACCATGTACTGACCAGAGTTCTCGTCCTTTTTTGATTCAATTGAAGACCCCTCATCTTCATCCTTTGCCTCAACTTGACAGTTCTTATCATTTCTTCCAACTGTTCCTTCAATGTCTTTTCCTTTTGTTATTTGTTCTTGGTCTTGATTATTTGTCCAAGTTATTGAATTTTCTGTAACAGATGCACAAGTATCTAATTCCTTCCTTTCACATTTGTTTCCATGTTCGTTTCTCCTGGAAACATCTCTAAGGATTTCTTCAGTATGTTTCTCCTCCTCATCCTCCTCCTCCTCATCCTCCTCCTCATCCTCCTCCTCCTCCTCCTCCTCCTCTTCCTCCTCCTCCTCCTCCTCCTCCTCTTCCACTGCATCTTCTGACAGAATCAGTGACAATTTGCTATTGACCTCTTTTGTGGTGGCTGAGTAAATTTTGATCTCTCCCAAGTCTGCAAGCAATGTGGTGTTGAAAATCTCCTTAAAGTTTTCCAAAAAGGCCAGATCGGATGCAAAGATAGTATTGGACCAGATCAGGGTTGTGCCTGGTTGACAGAAATGGCACATGGTCTCTAACAGATCTGCTAAGGAGTTGTGGTTGTAAACCACATCAGCAGCTAGAACATAGTCATAGCGATAAACAGAGTGTGGAAAGGTATGTTTCAAGTTGTAGCCCCAAGTGAGCTCCGCAACTTGGGGTGTATATCTGCAGTGACCCCTTGTGTTTCTGGACAGGTTGCCTCTCAGGTTTCCGAGGACTTCGGGAAGGTCACTAGCTGTGACCCAGGCACCTGTAGAGAGCCCACATGGCATCATCATTTTCAGGCATAGCAAACACAGGTGATTGCTGTGATTATGAATCACACTTGGAAATTCTTTCACTCACCAAGCAGGCTAGCCACAATGGACACGAGGCCGGTGCCTGCTCCAATTTCTAACACAGCTTTGTCCAGCAGATTAACTGCCCTTTGGTTCGTGTCCAGATACTGACAGAGTGCCAGTGCCTATAAGTAATTTGAAAAGAACCTGATAATAAATTATGTTGCCAGGAATTTTGAAAGACGGCATCACCCATTATATTTTAGGGATATGTTTGTGCCTGCACTGCTAAACAGGTTTTGGTTAAACCCTTGGTGAGCTTAGCCACATTTGTCAAATCCTAAACAACAGAGGTTTTAAAATATGTATATAAAAAATATGGAGAATTAGTCAAAGTCAGCCTTCAGGTTAAGTGTTGTTTGGATTCATGTGATCAGCAAATTAAATTTAGGCTTGTTGTGGGGACCTCCCTATTGTTTAGGCCTCAGACATTTAAAAGAAATCCTCACAGTGTTTATTTGTAACTTGTTGCCCGGCGCAATTGCATGAAATGGCTTCCAGAGAAGGAAACTCAATATTGAATCCTGCAGGCAATTTAGAAATCTTGGGTAACCCTCAGCATCTGACACTCCTGCTCTAAAACACTGGACCTCACAGTGCTGACAAACTGTTGGAGTAGTTTTGCATATTCAGTGTGATGCATTACCGCTGGCCATACGGTGGCACTATAGGGGTCAGTGGATTTCCAGATGCTGATTTCATGTCCAGCATAGTAATGAATCTCCTTGTCAACTTTAAAATAAGAACCTGGTTGGCAGGCGTCCTGAGCTGCATCTGACAAGAGAGCAAAACACTTTCATAAACACTGGCACGAATGTTTGTACAATTTTACAGCTCCCATTCCAAAATGTAGATGCCAACCTTCTTGCAATTTATGTTCCTCCTCTATTTCGTCCTCTGTTTCCATGCCTTTTTCTTTCACAGGGAAACATTCTGCCTCCTCTGTGGCTTTGGCTCTGCACACTTTTTCCATACAACTGTCTCTGCACTGGTATTGTGTAATAAAAAGAAGATAGATACTTATAAGTGAGTGATCTGTCAAAGGATTTACCCCACTTATTATAATGTGAAAATAGACATATTGCATGCAAGTAAATATGTTTAATATATGAAATATTTGGAGCTGCAAATGACTGTTTAATCTGCTAACAAAGAATATGAGTACTAGTCGGATTACTGCATACAAAATAATACAAAACAAATCTCATAATAAAGTTATACATGTTAAAATGTAAAATTTACTGCAAGCGCACTAAGACTGACAACAGGACTGAAACTTACCTCCATATTTTGAAAACTGCCTCAGAAATCCCTTTAGAAACACAGCTTTATTGAGACCATTACAGAAAAGGTTCCATCCTGAACCTGGCAGATTCCTGTCTTCCAAAGGGAGGGGTAAGGGGATCCCAGAAATGCAAATGCAAGCAATGCACACACCTTCGGTCAAGGGTTCTTCAGGGGTATCCAGGTAATGCTGTACCAACTGCATCTTCAGGCTTCTCCGAGGCAAGGTTATAGGGGAACAGCATCATGCTGGACACTCCCAACATCACTCGGCTTATATTTAGAAATGGATACATGAAACAGGCAAGCATGTGGACATCCACACAAATGGAGATTAAGAGAGAGTGGAGAGAAGACTGGTAGCTGATGAGGGAGCTGCTATTTTAGGAAAGTGTGTCATGCTGGCACTTTAACAGGTATCATGACCAGCGTTATTGACAATGAAGCAGGATGGCAAATCAACATCATAGAAAAGACTGTGGCATTTATATTGCAGCTTTAATGATCTGTGTAGTTCAAGCTGTTTATTGTCATTTGAACCACATACACACCGTGAAATGCAGTGACGATCCTCAACACAGAAAAGTAGGGGCAGGACACACTATGAAACACAATGTACTTAAAATATTCTTAACTTTACCTTAATTTATGCACCAAACACCTTAATTTGAATTAAGTGCCCATTAATTTGTAAACTGTTCCCTTAATTTTA
>JBBKCR010000080.1:14065777-14084690 GCA_037577295.1 Ladigesia roloffi | reverse complement strand
AAGGATAAGTAAAGACTAAGTGTGTGCTGATGTGAAACAAATATAAATTGTGCAATTAGAGTGAAAAAAAAAACAAAAACAAAACAGTGTGACGTAGGTCAGCTGTTCAGAAGTCTGATGGCAGTGGGGAAGAAGGAGTTTAAGGAGTTTTTGAGTCGGGAGGTTCTAGATCTCACACTTCTGAACCTATGTCACGAGGGCAGTAGTGTGAAAAGTCCGAGTTGGGGGTGTTTGGGGTCTTTGTGTCCAGATTTTGTTCCCACAAGCATAATAAAATCCCAGGTGCTACGCACAGGCCTAGACAGCCTTCTTTGAGAACAACACAGCAATGAAGCTCTAATCAGATTGGTTTTTGTTCTTTACCTGATTGGATTTATGGATTTAGACAAGCAAGTGGATCGTACTCGCTTGCTAAAATAGCTGCGCTCGTATCTGAATGATGTGTAAATTGGAATGAAAAAATCAAGGCCCCATATTTATTGTCACAAAATATTGATCCACCCAATCTGTATAATTGTAATCATTAGGATAAGAAAAGCAGAAACAGATACTGCTGAGGGTTGGTGTCTAGTTCCAAGGGATTTACTTTGCTTTAGATGTCTAGAAAATATATAGATACATCAGATTTGAAAGTCTATTTGTCTGTCTGTCTACAAGTTTGTTAATCAATCTGTCAAACAACAATTATACTAAAAGATGGAAATACAACTGATATTAAAATGCATTTCTTTTCATAAAATGCATAATTGTAATTAATTTTAGATATTGATTTTAGAATAAAATTCTAGAAAGACAAAAGTCTTTATGCATTGTTTCTCTTTTTATAACAGTGTTCTGATATTGCACTTTAAAGGTCATGTGTTAGAACGAAAAGAATGAGGATGAGTGCGTTACAACTGGTGAGCACCTGTTATCAGAGTAGTCTGCCTCTGCTCCTCCCCACCAGACGTCAGAATCGTCCTCCTCCATGTCAGCGCTGTCAGCCTCCCTCTCTGTCTCTGCTGGGCAGCATACAAATTCCACTCCACGGAAACGGTCAATACCGCACGGCAACAGCATCCCGTAATCATGAAGGTTCATGGTGTGGTCTCCGCAAGACTGGAGAGAGAGGGACACAAGAGCAATAACGTTGAGCGAGACAGATTCAATAGCTTTTAATTTCCTTCGAGATAATCCGATTCATTCGTTTGTTTACCACCGAGAAAGGCTCCTATCCGTTCCTAATGCAAGCCTACAGCAACCGCAGCTAGATACGATCCAAGCTAAAGTTCTAAGAGTGCTATAGGGTATTGGTAATGATTCATGGCACTGATTCAATAAGCAGAACGGACAGTTTATGCCTTGAGAAATGCTCAAAATCATGGATAATAATATGTTGGAAGTGCTTTTATTATAAATAGACATCTGCTGCTGAGCTGTGCTCTTATCTGGGCCAGTGAGTCCATCAAGGAAGATAACGGAATTTTCACGTAATCTTTACAATCTCATTTACTTGCAGCGAATTCGATCAATCATCCAAACACAGTATGACCAACATTACACAATTTCAAATTTTACTCTACATGTGATGCTTTAAGCTCAATATTTTAGATCCTAAACAGCTTTTAAATATGCAAATTATATGTATTGGCTCACCTCTTTGGCTACAGTGTGCCAGTGCAGGTGGCTCTCACAGATGTCCATGCGCTCCTGGTGCAAGAACTTACACTTATCAGGAACCAGCAGGGCATCACTCACGAACTCCCCAACTAACACACACAAACACATGCAACATTATATTAAATATACAACGCATCAGGTCGGTTTCCTGGACAGGGCCTTGTCCGGGATTATGTGATGCTGTGTATAAGGATTTTCCGTTGAAAAGTTAAGGATAATCCAAGACTAGGTTTAAACCCTGCCTGGGAAAATGACACATAATGTTCTATAGATAAGTGCTTTTAATCACACCACTGTTTATAAATAGTTAGGAAATAGGCAGCGGAATGGTTGTAAATGCATTGGAGATGGACGTGGGCTTTCAAATGGATAACTGAATACACGTTTTTAAAAAATAAATTATATATTATCTTATTTGAAATTATCTTTGGACTGGACATGTGACAGGACGGCACAGAATGCTGGGTCATGATAGGCGGAGACACCAAGATGCTGACATTTAAGCTGTTTTAAAGGCGGGATCAGAAAAGATGAACATTTTTTGAATACTGTAAATACTCCAAATTTTAGGTAATACAACATAAATCAAAAGCCCCTAATCCCCACAATGAAATTATTTGAGCACTTATTAAAGAATAGAGTCCCACTCAGTTAGGAAGTTGGCATAGCTAAAGTATTGAAACTGCCCATACCCAGGCAGCGATAGGGCACCACGATGTGTACGTGACTGCGGCACTGCTTGCGACCCTTCTTGCACCAGTTCTGGATGCTGACGGGCTGATTGGCCTCCACCACATTAGTGATCTGCAGTTCTGGGTAAACCTGTACAGACAACAAAAACCTCAACTTGCAGTCAAATATTCATCTCCTCCTAATTCTAAAGCATTTTAGTCAGTTCAAACCATTAATTAATATAGCTAAAATTTATACAATATCCAACTTCACCATCAATTACATCAATACAGTTAATAATACAAAATTTTCCTCTTTATGTTCAGGCCAAAAGCGAAGATATTAACATTGCAAACAAACACCAGCAGTAAATAATCAAGCAAACTGTTCCAAACAAATGAAGCATACTTCATTGTGATTTAGCTGTATGATTTACTGTAAGCTATTATTACGTTTGCAGCTAAATGCAGCCATTTCAGACACCAACAAGGCTTGAAAAACTATAAGATAAGACGTGTATTTATTTATTATAAATCATTGTCAAAGGAATTGGATATTGTTACAGCATTACTTCATGAGGTGATTTTTGAAAACAGGCCCTGGTGCCAAAAATGGTCTATCCAGCTAAATATAAAATTTTGTTCGCTTTTATAGCTCATGGTATGTCCTAGTGAGACTTTGTGCAGAATGAGTAGTTCTGGGATGTTTATTGGGGAGAGAAACTAATGATTAAATGTAGTCAGTGTACTGAGACATTGGAGTAGAGTTGGAGTAATTTTTTGCCAAATGATCTCCTTAATAATTATATTTCTTAAATCTGACAAGATCTTTCAAACAGTTTTTAATTATAAATTTAAGGTCTTAAATAGCCTGTAATTCATTAGTCTGTCAAGTAAATAAGTATATAATAAGTGAATAGCACCACCCCTCTTCCAAGAATCTCCACATCCCAATCTGGGAACACAATACTCGGGACATATTTACTCTATAACAGCTGCTTCAACTGATCAGCTCATTATCAAACACTACAGAAGCTGAGTCACAGTGCGTCAGCCAGGTGTGTCGTTGAAAACCACTGCCTCACCCTGTATTCATATCCTTAATTTTATTCTCTTTATGTTCTGGTGACCCCGCCCTTTTCATAACCTTTCTCTGTTCCTGCGCATTTATTTTTTTGCCTTTCAGGTGTTTCTTCCAACTGTATTCCGTACCTCTTGGCAGTACTGTAGGATTCCCTCCTTGGTGCCAATGCAGCTTTTGGTGCCAGAAGGGTCCAGCTCCCACTTGCCATTCTGAACGTTGATGTGCATATTGAGCTTTCCACAGAACATGGCCACCTGTGGCTCGGCCAGTAACCCGGCTCCCTCATCTGACGGCACCTAGGGACAAATCAGATTTTCATTTACACAGTTCATAACTAACCATAATGGCCTTACTAGGACATGGTGATGTTTTTAAGGACTGTTATGCTGGTCGGGGGGGGGGGGGGAAGATGACAGAGTGGACTGGCTGGCTGGGAAATCAAATATTCTCCCACACACGCCCGGGTGCAATATGTGAGCTTTATGTACACACTATTCATAACGAAACGTTCAATACACAAACAAAACCACGGCAAGAATTGTTGAAACCACTCTTAGACTCAGACGATCAACCTCGCTCCACTGACTGGAGAGTCTTTACAGTGTTCCGCCTCCTGTTTGATAATGATCATGAACCACATGTCAAGGGTCTGTGGCATGAGATGGGCATATTTACCGCACTTTACTTCTGCCATAACCTCAAACCAATGAGATGCTTACAGTATCCAAATTACAGCACAAAATAAAACTGTACAATCAACACTTAGTTAAAGACATAAAACCTGCAGTCTCCATTATTTTATACACCCAGCTGTGCAGCTGGAAATATTGCTGTTAGCTGAATCCAGCACACCTGCTTCCACAGGATGCTCACACAACACTTCTTCCAACGCCTTGTCCAAACTCCCAGAGTTGCTATATTTGACTCTGGCCTTTGGTTACGCTAGAAGTAAATGTTTGTTTTTACTGCTCATCTCCATTTAATGAGCGTTAGCACACTGCCATTTAATGCACATTAGTGCTTATCTTCTCTTTCACACTCACACACACACACACACACACACACACACACACACACACGGTCACTTGCACCTCAGACCACCTCGGCATGTAGTTTGAATGATCAGATCCCAAAGCTTGCTCTAATCTGATCAGCCAGGACTCATATTTTGTATATTTGGCCTATAGAACACACTGATGTCATGAGCTATACAGGCAGGACTCATACTGTACCTAAGCTGAGGCTGGAATTTCCAGTAGTAATTCTCTATTGATCTGGGAATCTTTATCAGGGAAACTGGCAATCTGTGTCTTCTGAAGTACAAAGCAAATAATAGAAGAGCTCCAGAATCTGTGTTTTGTGTCAATTCACCTTTTATTTAAATGGGCATAATGGAGCAATTATAAACAATGTTTTTAATACACATGTAGTCTTGGCCTCTGCAATCTGCCCTGCCTTTATACTTTCTATGCTACCTGTAGTGTCTTGATTGTGAGGGTATGAGACCTCAGGAAGCCCATAAGAGGGATTACAAAATATGTAGAACACGCCCAATCATGTAACATTCCAGTACGAGCTCCTGACTGGATTCAGAGTCATGGCAAACCTTAGAGTTCTACGGGAGTTATCTGGATCACCCATGGAGAACTCATTCAGTTCAACCCCAACCGTTAGATAAGAGGGAGGAAAAGTGGGCCAGGACTGATAAGTGTCATCATTTATTGGTAAACTTGCACCCTGGCAGACACCTTTATTGTTCTAATCCAGAATGTTGTTTCCCCCACCTTTTACATGCCATTTAATCACACATGCTCGCATACAATGTCCCAATGTTCTCCCTTCCTTCCTTAATCTGCTGTCTGGGTCAGAATAACGCTGATGTCATCGGGAAAAGAAAGGAAGAACAGCTCCTGCTGGCTGTCCCAAATAAGGTTCATTCACAGACCAGAAATCTGCATTCTGCTAACAGCCAACAGGTGGCAGCACTACGAACTACTGTTTTTAGTTATTGTGCATCAAATTTAGTTTAGATGCAAATGCACAAATGTACCGAAATTAGTTCGGTGCTGGGGCTTTTATTTAGTTTCAATTCATGTGTGTTCAATTCTTGTGTGAAAGGGCCTTTGTATGGTTTAGGCGAGTACAGAGCAAAGGACAAACACTCCTCAAAGGCTGCACTGTACTGAGGGAAAAAAAAGGCAGACAGGGAGGGTCTATATGAGAGAGAAACGAGAAAGAGACTAGCGGGACAAGCAAGATAATGTTTCATGTCCCCTAATCTTGTTTCATGTCCCCTAATCATGTTTTGTGTTCCCTAATCGCATTTCATGTCCCCTAAAGACATTGGCCAGAACACAACAGTTAATTTGTGAAATGGTCATTTTATTATGCAAAGAGTAGACTATTTAAAACACACCACACTTAAAAAAAAACAAAAACGAGAAAACACTCAGACTGCTTCTCATTAGGACTGATGTATATCCTAGCGGGGTCCTTCAAGGTCACCCAAGCAAACAGGCGTGAGCCCCATAGAGCAAATCCCGTACAGTTCTCTCTCTCTTACTTACTCACTCTCTCTCTCTCTCACACACACACACACACACACACACACACACAAATCCTTCCAACTCCTGTCGCCCTGATCTCAGATTTAACGCATAACATTCCAACAACACCCCACAAACCTAGTGGCTACTTGCTTGAAACCATTATTTGCAGCATTAGCACTAGAAAGTAATTCCTAAAAATAGCAATTCATAATAATGCAACTACATTTTTACAGGAACACACGAGTCAATGTCTGAGACTGCTTTGTGCTACAGTGGGTATTACAGCCTGAAGTGAAGAAACACAAGCCATTTTCTAGTTATATTTACCCAAATGCAAGTTATAAGATCCAAGTCAACGATACAACAGTTTCGAAAAAAAAAAAAGGAATAACATTAATTCAGATGTAACTGATCTCCTTCACCATTGCACTCCAAGCTAACTGGCTTCCATCTGAGATCAAATGTGATTAGAATAAATGTTCTGATTAGTATAAAACCAGCTACTCCTGGAAGTTTCCTGTGCATGGTAAGGTGAGTGTATGCAAACTATCAACTAAAGGTGGCGAGGTGCTGTTAAAGGTTCCCAGTGGAGAAGCACACATCTGGAGATGGGTACAAAAAAGTAAATGCTTTATAAATCCCGAGCACAGTAAAGTTTATATGAAGTGGAAAGTGTTGGTACTATTAAGCACACCCTCCCCCCAATAGGTAGTTACATATATTTAAGGCACAGAGTGATCATTGAGTGCCTGTGCCACACTAAGGACTCCCCTGCCTACAGTGCCATATCAGATGAACGCATATGAGATTTAAAAGGTTTTAACAAAGAATAAAACAATGTTTTCAATGTAGAGCTACAAATCAACACGTCAAACATGTCCAACATTAGGCTGCAGGCTGGCATGGCATCAGATGAACGCTGGTGTAGCGCCTCTCTGTCAATCAAGTGCAGAGACGAGACAAAACGCAACAAAAAGGGCTCCAGCATTCAGAGCACTTTCATTTATCGAAGATTCTAACGTCTGTGTGGACGAGACCTACCTCTTCACCGAGCTTTGTCAAAATGCACCCGGAAGATACTGAGGATAAGTGCATCTGGCAGAAAGCCAATACAGCTCACCATCTAAAGAACACCACGTCTGCAGTAAAGCATGGCGGTGGCAGCACTATGTTATTTCTCTGCAGCAGGGGCTAGGCACTTGTCAGGACAGATGGAAAAAAGAAGGGGGCAAACAGATGATTCATAAGGAAAACTCGCTGCCATCTATCAGAAAGCCACCAATAAAAAGAAGGTTCACCTTCCAACATGACAGAAAGTGGCTGAATCTGAAAATGATGAAGGTCCTTGTGTGGCCTTGTTAGAGCTTAGAGTGAACCCTGTTTGAAATCTGTGGAATAATGTTCAGACGGAAGTCCATCAGTCACCATCCAGTTTGACTGAGATTGGGCAGTTTTGTAAAGAAGAGTGGGCGGATACCGCAAGACAAGACATGCAAAGTTGATAGAGATATACCAAAACAAACTCAAGACTGTGATTAAAACAAAATGTGGTTCCACTAAGTGATCTTTTTCTGAAGTGTTGCTATCATATTGTTCTCTTGGATGTTCTAAGATTCTCAGAGTAAATACAGCGAGTTTTGTGTGTCCTTATTCCAGGCGACAAAACAAAATAATGTGAATATTATGAAGGGGGCGATTCTTTTCTGTGTCCACTATTTTTACCCAAACTCTTATGGCTTCACTTCAAATTGTCACTATTGATGATCAAAGCCATCTCTTGAAACATTGTAGCAAGAAATTACATTAACTGCTCTACCAACTGTAGATCAGTGTCACTAATAGTCACCTACATGCCCTTTTAGACCAAAGCTGACATTCAGTATAGGCTGCAAAAGACAAATCCACATGATTAAAATTCAGGACATGCTTCAGAAGACACTTCGCACAAAATTGCAAAAGAACTGCTACATTTTCCCTTTAGAACAATTTAGTCAATAAATCGATATTAAAATATCCATATAGTAAATGGAACATTGTGTCAAGTATTTTTTTTTTATTTGTGAAAGATCCCTTAAATTGGTAAAGAACCTTTTTTGAAGGTGAACCTAATTTATGTACAGGCTTTTCTTTTAATTAAAGCACAAATCATAACTCAAAAGGCTGTGTCACTTAACAAAATTAACAAAAAGAACAATGAGTTTTTCCCCTCAGTCGTTGAGCCATTAGGAACAAGAATTTCTCAATAACTTAGATGAACAACAAAGTTCATACAGTGATCCAACTTTACCTCCTTGACACTGACTCCTTTACATTTTTTTGTTGGCTGGTTAATGCAGGTCTTGAAATCAAGCAACGTATAACTGTACCAACTTACTAAAATCCTCAGTACAATGCAGAGAATGGACGACTCCAATGCCAGATGAGGAGGGCAACAAGCTAAAAGATAAAGTTAGCAAAGTGGATATTTAGCATTTGGTTACTTTTGTCTGACTTAATGTAAAAAAAATCCCTTTTGAATCCACTTCAGGCTAAATATAGAAGACTGTTTTCTTTCTGAGTTTGTGTGATGACCACTTAGAGGTACATTCATTCTCACCACAGGGATTTGCAGTGTTTGTTCTCTCCCTACAATGCTGAACATTATGCAAATACATCAAACACGGAAACAACAAAAACTCCTGAGTCCTGTCAAACCGAAGATGCTGAAGAATGCAACTCTTGAGCTACACAATACTGCATGATGCGACATCATCAAGTCCCTTGTTCTCCACAGATCTGACAACAGGACAGATTTCACGAACTCATCTGGCTAGTCAGAGCAGAACTGAGGGCATATAAAAGCCCCGAGTTATTGATCATAACACTGCACAAATGCATACCGGTATCTGGTATCGGCCTCAATACCACATTTTCTAAAGTACTCGTACTCGTTAAAAGTCCCCCGATACCGGAGACCGATACCACGGTCTGAGTAATGTTTGTGTTTGAGCGGCGTGTAAGGGGTTAAATTTTTTAAATTCTGTAATATTGTTGCATACAACAAGCTTTTCATTTAAAATAAATGTTCTTAATTTCAAACTAGTCCCTTGTTTTTTTAATTATATGACTAAAGCTGTTACCTGTACATTTAAATCATGTTTTAATTAAGTACTCGGTATCGGTATCGGCGAGTACTAAACTAAGTACTTATACTTGTACTCGTTTTCCAATAAAGTGGTATCGGTGCATCCCTAAGCTCAAGTATCCACTTCGCCCATTTCTACTCATAAAAAAGAAGAGGAGGAAAGAGGCTGTGGATAATTGGGCAGAATCAGAAGAGACAAAACTGGACACGGCTTCCTGCCTTTGAACTTCACACTGTCCGTTCCGATCCATCTGCTCACTGCCCTGCTAACTCCTTCTGTCTGTCTCTTAATGGCGACAACCAGACTGCCTTCTTAGCAGCCCTTCTGCGGAGGATCAGATAAAGCAAAAGCCAAGACCTCATTTTTAATCTGCCTCCTCACTGATGATGGGCTCTGGCAGCATAGGAGGTTCTAAGGGTCTAGATTGGCCACTAGAACTTTAGCAGAACGTATCTGATTGTTGGATAAAAGATATGTAAGGTAAGATAAACCTTTATTAGTCCCACAAGTTTGGAATTTGCATTGTCATGGAAGAAAGTGGACTGTACAAAGATAAGTGCAAAAATGAAAAAAAAAAAATGGAATAGAATAAAATACTATATATGTAAAAACGTTCAAATGTAGAGTATAGAAATTGTACAGTATTAAATCTAGAAATAAAAAGATGGACATCTGTACTGCAAAATATATAAACTATAAGTAAACTATATGTAGAATTGGGTAGACTTGGGTTGCTCTTTTGGGCAAATTCAATTCAATTCAATTTCCAGAATAAAAAAAAAAGGACTTTATAAGGACACCCTTGGGAAAAAGTGAAAATTTTATTTAGTTTAAATAGTACCACAGGATTTCCAGGACAGTTCTAAAGCAACTTCCTTGTGGTTAGCAAAATGTTCCAAGTTTCAAGACCTATTCAAGTAATTTGCACTTGATTTAGAAGTTACCTGTCAAGGTCCGGCTTCAATATTCAGAATAACTTTAGCAAACATAAAATTGTCAAGCACTCTTAACTCCATCAGTAATGGCACAAAAATATCCTTTCCAAAATTACATTCATTAATACACTAAATAAGACCGCTAGTCCCAGCCATGCATTCTACCTGAGGAGCAAATCTTGACTCAGCTTTGTTGAGATACGACCTGACAGCAAAAGTGATCTTTCTAATAAAACCACATCGACGGTGTGTCAAATGAGGTAGCAAGGCCCATCAATCCACAAAGCTGTTAAACCATTATCCAGTACGGGTCACCGCCTCCAGCTGACCCGAGATGACGTGCTGGTCAGCGATGGGGGAAGGGACAGACAGAACACTTCCTCGTTCTCAACGATGATGAATTTCCCACCATCTGCTGCGCTCACACATTCGATCACATTTGCATGCAAAAGCCTTAGCATGTAATCCCCTCCCGGAGCTGCCGAGGCTTGGCTTGCTTTTAATTGCGAACTTGCGCTATCAGGGAGACTCGCGTCTCCATGCGGTTCCCCATGATCTGATAGCAAGCCTGGAGGAACCCTACTGAAGGCTGCTTATGGGATTTCGCACTTAAGCTGAGACACGAGAGGATTGGACACAGGGAGAGTAAGGATCTACAGCTGAGACACTGCCATTAAGGACACGACGTGGATGAGAGCGCGAAAAGCCGATGAGGCTCGGACAAAGTCTGTCGCTGATTACAAAGCCTCTGTGGGAAGCAAAGTGAAATAGCAGAGAAACGCTGGGTCATTCCATGACAAAGATTATACAAGAAAACAAAAACAGCGAACGTGCAGCACAAAAACTGTTTACACAAGATAAATAAACTGTAGCTAGGTGGTAAACCTTCAAGGCTAATGTTGGACACACTCAGAAGTGTGTGTTTTGGGTGTGTCTGCACGAGAAAGACAGAGGAGTTAATCAAGGCACACATAAGTAGTTCTGATAACCCTTCTCTCATCGCAGCTTGTAAACTCACAGATGAATGTGCGTGTAAAATAATATCCGCTCTTGGTTGTTCGGACCGGATCCGTAGGGTGTGTGTGTGTGCGCACTGCGCTGATTACAGGGCCTCGCTTCCCTTACACCCTTCATGCCAACATTCCAATCTGCACTGCACCGACTCACCGACACACAAGACGCCAACAACATTATCACAATAAAGACAGTAAGATGTTTTCCCACAGATACTGGCTGTTGCTACACCAACCCCCCACTGAATGGCCATGACGGCGCTCAACAATCCATCCATTATCCCACCCCCTGCAACCCCAAAGGGTAGAAGCGGGCGTTTATTTATTTAGTTTTGTTCCAGCAGTCGTCCAGTTACACCGATCTGGAGCCGATTCGGTGTTTTGCCTTTGAAAGGTTTACAAGTGAGACTCGAGTTACGAATTTAATGGACGTATGAATGCCAGATGATAACAAATCCAGTAATGCCTGTGATGGTGTGCAAACAGAGAGCAGTCACAGTGCTGGGACAGAGAGTGAGAAGGACAACAATGGCCTTTATGGGGAATAAAATGTATCTGGAAGTGCGCTGGTTTAAAGGAGAGGTGCTGGTCTAGGAGGAACAGGAAAAGGTGAACTGTGCTGTAAGAGTTAGACAGCAGTAACCAGTTTCTGTGAGAAATATGTGTCCATTTCCTAGAAGTGCTACACTGCCCACTGCCTAACCCCCACGCTCACTATGGTGAAACATAAGTCAACCTTTTGGTGCCCTTGTGTAGAGAAGTGTTGCGAGTGTGACGCACTGTCTTTTGTCTCTGGACAGAAGACTCTTTATCTTTGAATGACTTGCTTTTTATGGCAGTGTGGGAAGGAGACGTGTGAACAGACAATAGTCTCTCAATGCTAATTAGGAATGCTAATGTCGTTATTTCAGACTCCAATAACAGCAAACTTCTCCACCCAACCCACTGTTCGGTTGGATCTGTGTAAAATGCTATATAATGTTTATATGACAGACACCACAAGGAGCATTTGGGGTGGTACGGGATCAGCAGTTTTATTGCCTAAATTGCTCATTAACGTTTGGAAGTGCTGTGATGGGAGAAATGTAAGGAATTGGCAGAAGACAAAACGGTGATCAAATGATATTAAAATATTAGCAAGTGAGCTAATCCACAATACAAAACATCTACCCTGCTGATAAGAACCTGACCACATACCATCAGGTTTTCTTACTTTGTTACCTGGGCTGTAGGGTTTGATAAATCCACATAACCTGTTCTTCAATTTAGGTCGTCTCTCCAATAGGGAGGTGGGGCAGATCCTTGCTATCGCTATATATAAAGTAATATGCAAACGTTTAAATGCCACCGGTCAAATTACACATTTTGTTGTTTATTTTGCTTTCCCTCCCACTTAAAACAGTAACTGAACTGTAAAATGTGCAGAGGTGTGTCCTCTATAAAGGATGTATACACATTATCGCTCAAAAAACACTTTACATATTCAAACTATAGCACAGTACATCACAAAAAGCTCTTGACTATTTGCCTTCTGCAGTCAAACAAACAGAGGAAGTCTTCCCTAGACACGGAAGAGGAAAGAGAACCAAGAATAGCTCTGCATGGTCTGCAAGTGTGTCCCACTCCACCCTGTCACAAGTAGCCTAAAATTAGGAACACTTACCAAGTGTCGCTCTTAAAACTCCTCAAAAACACACACCGAAAGAAATACAGCACAAGTTTCAGCCAAATGTACTTGACCACAAAGCCTTTTGTTCATTTTGATTGAAGCGTGACATTCCTGCATGTGAAAAAAAAAAATCAAATCTGAGATGTTCAAACATAGTAATCTAGATCTAAACCTTGCATCACCAAATCCCCAATGTGACGCACCCTGCTGTAATCCTTACAAAAACAACCTACGTAGGTAATGAACCTACATTCGCTATTGCAATTTCTGCACTTGCTGTTAGTGTCAGAGTGGGGTTTTGAAAAATAAAGGAGGAATGAGAGCAGGGACAGGAATACCACGCAGTGCCCCAGCTCCAGTACTCCTCCCTGGGGGAGCACTAATTATAGCTGGGTATCAAGGGATGGCCTGGGTGCTGCAACAACCTCGGAGGCTGAGGGCAGGAGGAAGAAAAAAGGGCGGAGTCTTTTACAACCAGGCTTGAGATACAAAATTGTACCTTGATGTGCAATTTTTTTTCTGTGTATCCATTCGGGACGCTTTAACCTGAAACCTGCACCTTCACTGCTTCAATGAGGCAAGATAATACATTTTAACAGTTAAAAAGAGCCAGTTTCACTTTTTTCTTATTACTAAATATTAACACTAATAATATTGTTTTATGTATTTTTTAAATGAATAGAGTCATTTTATGATGAACTTGGTGATGATTTGACTTGAGATTTGACTTAGTAGCCTTTACCATAGATTTGATATTAGATATTTTGTTATATGTTTTCTTTGTTGGTAAGCAAAGAGTGCAAACTGTAACAATGTAGAAGCCAGTGGGAATACAAATGGTCCTCAGGTCTTTTTGGAGCATGTTTAAAGAGGCAGGACACGTGGCTCATCATGCTGCTCCCTGTGGTGAGGTCACATCATGGTGCCAAGGTTACTGCACCAGTGGCTTCCACTTGGGATGAGGCCCCGAGGGCCATCTGAGCGCTGCACTAATCACATTTCCTGCTCATAGTTGACTTTAAAGGTCAAAGGCCTTATTCCCTTCATAAAAAAACATCGGTCACAATATGTTCATGCAGTTGACTGCTTCCTCATTACAAATGGCCCACTCAGCAATTGGCCGGTTGCTAAGGCAGCGGGTCCATCGAAGGATACGCATTATCTCTGGATCTCATCAACTAGCCCACCAAGCAGTGAAAGTCTCTCTAGCCTCCCCCCAGAGCATCTGAATCAAGCTCCACCTGCACACAGCCACAGACCCTGCTCTGAGATATATCCTGGCCAGCTGGCCATCCCCCATCACACAGGAATCCATGGTGCTGCTCATCTCTCCAGACACAACATCCCTCACCTGCTGACAGGCCATGTTGCACACAAATAAAGCCCCCTATTCATCGGTGGGGTTTTTCACAGTGATCAGCTCTGAATGGTTTCCATTCCACTGTAGGTAATGTGACCTTTAGAGGGCCACAGCTTGGAATAAAGGGAATGAACAGCAGTGTGGCACAAGGCTAAATGAAAAGAAAACACAAGAAGGAAAGGCAGGACCAGACAGCACAAAGCCAGAAAATGTATGGCCAATGATAAAAAAAACCCCCACATGTAACCATGACTTTACATTGTTTAGGATGGTGATAAAACAAAAGCATGCTCTGTATGTAAAAATTGTTATTGTAAGTGTCCAAGGCATGGTTCAAAAAGACAGAATGGCATGTCTCATTTACTTCATCCCAAAAATGAATTTAAGCAACATTTGTAGATGGCTTTTGACTCTGGACCTGCACCTCTTAATGTAAAAATGTGCAATCACATGTTTAGCTTTTAATAGCCTTTACCATGTAATGATCTTGCTTTATAAGCTGTAGTTTTACACAAACTTTCAGTAAACAGCTGTGATAACGGCCTCTGTTCTGTAATGGTGGAGCATGTTAGCCTTTTAGATGTCCTAATCTGTAATATTTTGTTCAGTTTCTAGTTGCTTACAGCCCTACAGCACACAACAGTCTAAGCTCATAAAGGCAACATGTTTCCTGAATTTTCCTGGGTTAGCACAATCACACATGCTCTGCTACCATGGCAACTAGCATGGCAAACTTCCCATTATATCTTATGGATATGTGGGCAAACTAAACAGACGACATACACGTACATATATATATATATATATATTAGATTTGCTCCCTTGGTAACTCAGTCACTCAATATCTTGAAACCCATACATTGTACACAAAACAAATCTGATTTTGTTACCCTGAGTGACCCTGCAGTGTGAATAAGCTACAATAAGTGAAAGCAACCACCTTGCAGTTAATATTCAGCCACTGATGTAAGACTGCTACAGGTGTATTCTAATGTTGGCTCCTGACTAGAGCTTTCATCGTTTGATCTTGACTTGCATGATCTAATTTGTCCACACCCAAAATATTTTCTTGATTATGTATGACAGCTGACTGAATCTAGCAATTTTGCATGATATCCTTCAAAACATTAAAGAGCTAAATGGTAAACTACACTTTCAAATGGACAGATTTATACATTTATCCTCAAGGTCACAGAAATGTAGGTTACACTTTCTAAAACAGGAGTGCACATTGGTCACTGTATTACCTTGAAGCATGAAGTTTAAGATCCAGGTACAATTACAATGACCACACCATCCTCGGTTAATATTTAGCAACTGATGTTTACCCACCAGAAGTGTGTTCTAGTGATGTTTTCTGAATAGAATTTTTATCACGCTATATCATTTTCTCTGGCCACACCTGGAAAAAGTCCTGGATTTTGTATGACAGTGGTTTGAATCAAGCAATTTTGTGTGGTATTGTTCAGGACATGAAAGAACTAATGTTAAACTAAATTTGGGAATTCAACATAAAATGGTACATATCAATCATTCTTCCAAGTAAAAGGAAAAAAAATAATGGACTCAGGGCATGAACACACGACAGCACAGCATGTTGAGAACATCAACTTGTAAGAGGGTGTTATGTCTTAGGCACTTGGGAGAAGAAGGCAAAACCAAAAACACCACCACAATGAGACTGCTAGGCATAATGATGGCCATGTTCAGAAGACAGTTGGGGATGAGATAATAAAGAAATTATGGCCTGGATGTTTTTGGAGGCCAAGGAGGTGGCAGAAAGCCTGAAAGTGGCTGCCAGCACGCTTGTGGGAAGAAAACGGATGCACAGAGCTGTCAGCTGGCTGTCACACTCCAAAATAACCGCGTTTGTCATGGGTTTTTCCTTGAAACCTTGCATTTGTGGGTAAAGATAGCTGAGGCAAGCCAGAAATATTGCCGGCTTCCCTCAGACAGGGCTCCACTCAGTTCAGGGGCAGTCACTGCAGCTCCCTCCGCCATCTTGCTTCTGTCTGGTTCCATCCCACTCGACATGTAGGAGCTTCAACATGTTCGCAGGGTAAATTACTCCTTTCTTTCTGTCTTTCTTTCACCAGCCAAACTCATTAAGACATAAAACTGGCTTTAAAAGATGTCCATGACTCGTGCCAGCTCTTTCATGTCTTCCTGGCCCTGTATAATATACTGTAATTTTCCAAAAACGAGAATAAGAAAAGGGAGGAACAATCATTTCTCCTCACACCCACTTCTCCCAGCCTCGCTAAATTTAGCCCACAGCTCCGACTAAGACACTCTCACAAGATTTCTTACGAAATTACAACAAGTAAATGGAAGACAACACGCTTTAAAGACGGATGTGTTTGTCATTTTCTCGACACATTTTGTTTTCGTGACTGAATCACACTATCTTTGGGTGTTTTGTAGCTTCTTTTCACAAAGGAGTATAGACACGAACACTGGCCAAATAATCGGAGGCAGAACATGAAAACGAAGTTAAACATGAATTCCAGTTTAACTCCGTAGAGAAACGAGACTTACAGTATGCACCACAATTACAACCATTCCTCAATCAGAAATATTTGGGCCCTTTTCGTTATGTTTAACGTGGAGAGATTGTAGATGATGGAGGCTGGGATATTCGTGCTGTACGAATAAGCTCCGCTCCTCTCCTAAAACAACTATTTATCTCAAATTTAATAACGCCATATCGTCCAGAGAAAGATCTGCCACCTGGACAGACAATGAGGTTGTCTTATAGAGTATGTAATACTTTATAGTATGCTATTTGCTGCTGCTAATGTGCGATTAATCTGTTTATTCTGGGGTGTAGCCTCAAGGTGACCAGTCGGGTAGCCGAAGCTAAAGAAATTGTTCGCGTTGGCATAGAAACAGCAACTGTTAAAAACAGACACCAGCAGAAATCTACACTTATCACGGTTTTAGATTAAAAGAACACCAGTAAATTTTAACATTAATGCATTAACAAATTCCTTTTTTACAGTATTGTGCCTTGGTGACACCCAGTGAGCCAGGTAAACCCTGAGTTGACTTAGAAACTCAAAAAGAATCTGACGTTTTTTTCTCTCCTTCTTACCTCCAGAGCCGTCGCAGCCCAGACCACAGCCATGAGTAGCAAGAAAACCCAACGGGCCCCTATATTCCTCCCCATATTCACCGTGTTTGTCAGAATGTGCTGCCGACGATCCTTCCGTGACGACTCCGAGAGAAAGAATGCGTGTATGCGTGTGCGCGTGTGATGGAGAGCAATAGAGAGGTTGGGCAGCTGCTCCGTAGTCACGTGACCATGCCTGGCCAGCAAAAAAAGATGCATTTTTGTTGGTATATTAATAGGTTTATTGTGAGATTTTTTTTAACTTCGTCCCTTACAAAGTAGTATTTAACTAAAATACTCGCAGAATATGTTCACTTGCGCCCTTACATGTCTTTAGTTCAGTCGTATTATGTACATTTCCCATGTGTTGAATGGATTTCTACTTGGTTTTCAAATCTTCTGTTATTTCGGTGGGAAAAAAATAGCTAAAATCATATAATGCTCAGTTTAGGGACCCGAGACGTTCTGGTTGTCTAAAAAGGGGTGTAGGAAAAGAGCCAATGTGGTTATTCAGATATTTGCTGCCACTGTGTGGTGACTCTTTAGACAGCAGGGCCCCGTGTAGAGAGAATCCCTTTCTAAATGCTCCACCCAGCTGGGATTTAAAAAAATGAAATCCGCTTATATTTCACTTTGGGTCGTCTCGACTCTGTGGAAATTGTTTTTTTATGGGACTGGATAAAAAAAGGTTGCTCAAACCGATTTTTTTATACAGTGTGTCCCAAAGCCTGACAGACACTTCTCACTGTTGAGCAGCATAGCTTTTTAGAGAGAAATGGAGACACAATTATGTATTAACCTAAATGTGCTATTCTTTATCTGTATAACTTGTCATTCCTTTCTTAAATCACGTGCACAACTTCTGCTACTTTTACTATCATTATGATTATTAATACTATTGTTGTTCTATTTTCTCTTATAGATATAATTATTGATATCATTGCTTTAATATAATTATTTTTGACACAACTGACACTAATTATAGTTGCTACCTCTCCTTAAACCTGCCACTGTATTTTAATTCCATTTTATTAGTAGTATCAGTAGTCCTTTTTTATTGTATTGTTAAATTAGTTCCTGTTTCATTTCAATGTGTTGGCAATACAGTGCAACCTCAATCATACCAATAAAGCTATTTGCGTTGAAAAATAATTGAGAGAAATACCATTTGGTTCTGAAAGCACTAGTCAATTGAAAGAAACAGTCAATCCCCCCAGTTAAAGTGCCCATTTTTTATCATAACCATCCTATTTATAACCAACACTATGTTTAATGCATACACACATGACCAGATATACTTTTATATAAATGAGAACAAGAATGTTTTAGTCATATATGAGAACATTGTTAATTAGTTTGAGTTTGTAGTAGCATAAACCTTTAATGATCAAAATAATTCCTGAAACGTAAATAAAAAACTAGGCCTAAATAATATGAACAAAATATTGATAGTGTGATTGAACTGTGTATTGTGATTGTAATGGATTCCAGTACGTTCAATGGCCTGTGTCATCACTTCTGAATTGAAAAAGACTCGAAGAATGTACATATTATTGATCCATACAGCATATATATGGAAACAAAGCTGCACAACATGCTAATCTTATTAAAAATATCGTTCTTGTGATATCAATATTATATATATATATATATACATACATACATATACATACATATATATACATACATATATATACATACATTATATATGTATGTGTATATATATATCTATATAC
>JBBKCR010000080.1:14012864-14024302 GCA_037577295.1 Ladigesia roloffi | reverse complement strand
ATATACTGGCCCCAATGAAATAGCTTTGCCCACCCCCTAGCCCCCCCAAGTAAAAAAGTCTAGCTCCGCCACTGGTGATACCATTAGTTGCTGATGTAACTACACTGTTAGCTAGTTTTCTCCTCCAAGCGTGTTGAGTCGTCCTCACAGGAACCATGTGTTAACCTTGACCCTCCCAGCTTAGTAGCACAGTGTGAATACATCGTATTCTTCATTCCCCACTTCCCCTGCTTTTAATGGCCATGTTGTAAGTCTCGTCTACATGCAGGAACACCCACTTGTATCTTTCCAGTCCCCACCTCCACTTCTCCTTTCCTGTTTCTCATATAAGGGTCTGCCTCATGGGAACAAGTCTTGCACACCTTCATGCCTCATTTCACCTGCTCTCTTACTTGCACTTTTCTTAAAACCTCTCCTGCTGATCTCTCATCTGTACTTCTTTTGCCAACCCCTACCAACCTCTCCTCACGCTGAATTCCTCTCTGTCTTTCACCACATAATGCCTCTCATAGGTGCTCTCTTCACTTCCTTTCAACACACCCACTTCACTCTCCTTCTTTCTCTCTCTCCCTTTCACATTCCATCCCAAGTTGCCTCACCTTACTTCTCTATCCAAACAATACCTCCTAGAGAGTCATTCCATGCACTTTTAACACCTCCATCCATCTCTTTCTTTTTTTCTTTCGTGCTGTCCCTCTACATCATACCTAGCCTTTTTTCCTACTACCGACCACTTTCTCTTTCAGCAGGTCTCTTTTGCTGACAGGGAACTGGTTCTTGCAGCTTTTCCCCTTCACTAACGCATCATTCCATCTTTCAATCTTGCGTTCACTCCCTCCGTCCCTGGCTCTTCGGCTCTGAGAAGTTTCTTATGTGGGCCTCATTCAAGACCCGTCAATCTGTCTCTCCCGCTCACTCTGCATGCTTTTTCTTTGTTTTGGCTGCATTCACGGCCCACAGCAGTACAAACCAATTCCTGTGAATTCACTGAGCATTACGTGAATTCCCCTACGTGTATTTTAGGTGAAAATCTGTTAACATCCTCTGTAGGGAACAAAGTTAAATATGACTTTTATTCTGCAAGTTTTACTACACAGATAAAATGTACTTCATGATCTGCACAAGCCATGTTTTGTTTTTTTGATCCCAATACAATATATTCCCTGGTAAAATCAATAAAACATGGAACTGGTCCAGGGGCTCCAAAACCTTCGCTGTATTTGCATTGCTGAATAATTAAACTGTATGCAAAACTTTCAAAGGCGTCTCAGACCATGTTACCCATAGCCCATTGTAAACCTCCTCACTGAAACTCACCGAATAGTGCCTCCTGCGGGTCTTGTCCACACACTTTCCCTGCAGGCATATTCTGCCCTTGCCGCATGGTGTGCCCTCTACAGCCGGCAACTTTTTGGTCAGACACACCATCTGGCCCTTCCTGATCACCGCGCACCACAGGCGAGCGCACACGTCCATTCCCGGACACACTGTGTACTCGGGGCCAAAAGCTAGTTGGCACTGGCGTACTGCATCGTAACTTTGGCCTGGGAGCTCCTCAGGGCCCAGGATAGTCTGGCGCGGGGTGTCCAGCAAGCATTCCGCTGTAGAGGCGAGAGAAGGAATAAGGAATTAGCCCAATGAAGTGCTAACCCAGTAACACTCCTCAGATTTGCATTCCTCTGCTATTTCTCTAAGAAGTGTAGCCATTTTAATACCATTTTAGTTTAGATGACTCTGAGTATGACAGATTTGTGGACCAATAAGCCTTGGTTTATTAAACTTGGCTGGCACTTTGTGCATAACTGCACAAAAAAATGAAATTGTTTGTGAATGTACCACATTCGATGCCCAGAATTTTACAGAAGATATGGGCTTATGTGCTGTTGAGAGAGTGATGATGTTCGAGTACTTTCACACAATTCTTCCCCTCAGCCCAAAGGTAGCTGATCTGCTAAGGCATGTCTAGTGTCCAGGCTAAGCTTCTTTTGTTTATTGGTCTGTTTTATAGCTAAAAGCAAAAGCAGTGTCCATCTTAAAACTTACATTTAAAAAAGTTTGAGAAGCATTATATAATTTAGGGAGGTTCCATTACAAACATTCGCCTTGTGGATCCACAGAAAAATTTCAGGAGCAAACATGCCAACAATTGGGGTGAGGAACAAAACAGCATGAATAACCATTTTCACATTGCACCAAATGTAATCAACCAGATCTGAATGGTTATTAAAGCTGGTTTTACATCTGAGGCTTTAGTAACAGAACCTAGTGGATAGTCATGCTCAGAACCGGACAGAAATGGAACATTTCTGGCTCAGACAGGTATATTTGGACTATATGCCTAACTAGATTTATCACTTTAATGTCACACCATTTCCATCGTCAAAGAAGTCGGTGATGGTGGCCGAGGTGCAGCGGCTCCAGGGCTTGGAGGCATCAATGGATGTCAGGATGGATGACATGAGCCTCTTATCCTCGGTCAAGCCAAACCTCTCCTCACAGAATTTGGAGTCATCATGGGACAGACCCAGTAGATGCCCTGAGGAGAAACCACATCAGAGCAGTGTTCATTTCTTTAAATTCATTCATCTGTGGGTTAGGAGACAATGACGTTCCCTAGGCTGTGCTTTCTAAGATCCATAAATAACGCAATTGCCAAATTATCAGGGGACATATAGAGGCCAAATTATGTTTTATTTCCTTTCATATAATTCCACTCTAAAATTAATCGGAGAAAACATCTCAGAAACATTGCCAAGACCTTTTAGGGAAGCTTTTCAGTGAAGGTCCATAGGGTTCAGAGTCACAAGAGGTAAATAAATCAACTGAGATTTACAACGGCACAGTTAGCTAATGCATCATTCTCCTGTCCCTTGTTAAGTTCATAACAATGCTATGAAAACAAAATGAGAAACAGCAATGGCTCAATGTGCTGGTGCTAATATCTGATGTAGAGTGTTTTCAGTGCTTGTACAACCTATTAGAAACAATCAGCTTTATTTCTCCCCAGAAAACCCAGTTCAGGTTGCAGGTCTAACAGCCTCCTAGTTGTTACGGCGAGTTTCTTTTCCTCAGTCCAAGCTAATATAAGGTTCTCCAATTCCACACCCTCAGTCTGACACCCAGCCCTGGGAGTGGATTACATCTGTTCTGTAAATTGTAGCGTTCCCACCTCTCTTCTACCACTTAACCTCAGAAGGACTTTAAGGATAAGTCCAACCATACCTAAGACTGTTGCTAACAATGAATGGAAGATAGTAGTCACTAGTGAATTCAAATAATATTCTGTATTCATTGTTTGCAACATTAGCATTTTTATTATTCTGTCATTTAGCCAGATAACTAAAGTGCAAAGTTGAGGAATGTCCAATAACAACGTCCCTCAACTCTTCTCCCGTTGAACAGACCTAACTTTGGGCTTTATCTAACTCACCTGAAAAAAGACAAACTGCTTTGTACAAAATATCTCCAGGTCTGGGAAACTGGCATTACTGAATGATGAATTTTATAACCAGGACCACAGTTAGGCAATTTAAAACAGAGAAATACATTGTGTGTACCAATCTCATGTGCGACAGTGAAGGCAGCGTGCAGGCCATCGTCCTCAATTACAGCACAGCTCCTCTCTGGAGAACAGACAGTGCCCACATCAGCCATGCCCAGCGTATCACATGAATGATGCCCGCAGAGGTCCTGCACAGAGCACAGACACACACACACACACAGACACATGTGACTACACGTGACCTGACATCTATTTGCGAATATCACATTCAGTTGCATTCTGATAAGCACACACACACACAAACAAAACACACACACACAAACAAAACACACACACACACACACACATGCACACAAATGCAATTGCCCTGCTTTACATCCTCTTGATTATTTAACAACACAGTTGGATTTGGAAAGGGGAACCCTCCACAGCTTCAAAAGGTAGCTGTGAAAAGATCATGGAAGTCCTACACATTTTAGTTCAGCAAGGGCGTAAGAATTAGTAGCTTATTTGAATCGGGTGTGTACAAACAGGGAAGATGCTAATCAGAAATACTAAATATACTTGTGCAGCTCACTAATTAGTTTGTGCACACAACTCAAAAAAACAAACCTCACTTCATTTGAATGGTAACCTACATTGGAACACACCTGACATCATAATGAGCAAAATATGTGCTGCCTTTGCTGTAGCTGAATGCACTGTGGTGTGCTGTAGTAGTTAATGTGGGTCCTCTATTTAATAATGTATTGTGGCATTGTGATAATTCTTAGTTCCTGCATAGTAGATCTTAGACCTATTTTTATTCTGTCTCCTACTATCATGTGACGCTAACAATCTGGGTGCATGTAGTCTAGCAAGAGCTTCCTCTCAGTCACCTGAAGTGGACAGCTCAACATGTTATTCCTGTTCAAATTGTGCCAGTTAACAGATAGCCACATTTGCTAGCCCTGATGTAGAGAAATATTAGGTATCTTAGGTTGTACTCACAGAATTTTTTTTTTAATGTATATTAAATGTATGCTTTTACTGCTGCAGCAGGGCTTAACACTACCCATAAACCTCTTCCTATGCTAAAGTTAGCCAGAGCGAAGTAGCTTGCTAAAATTAGCCTACAACTTGCCTGTTATTTCTAACTTGCAGCACTGCACTGATAGCAGCTCAATAATGCTAGCACGTTAATGTTTGATATGTGCAGGCTAATGATGTGTGCTAGTATAGTAGTTAATTCTATTAAACTGCTTAGAACTACTGCTGCTACTAACAAGAAAACATAGTGCTGCTGGTACAAGCTAATGTTAAAAACTCTCCTTTTATTATGTATGATGTATTTAGTTAATTTGAAATGAAGTCATTTTTAAAAATATAATTCCAAAAAATCACATAATACAAAATGGGGAAAAAAAGCACTGACACACATTGAAAGTTCAGTCAGATATAGTTAGTCAGATAGTTTGTCAGAAGGTACTTAGCCTTAATGAAATCTTAATTTTGGATAACTGTAATGCTTAGGATGTGTCCGTCCTCTTAGAACAGCCAAACTTCATGATCAGTGTCAAAGTTCAGCAGCTTTTGTGTCTGTATCCTAACAGAGATGCCCTGATGCAGATATGTAATCTTTAATTACTGCAATAATGTGAGCAGCCATAATAATTTTATTTACAGGTTTTAGGGGAATGCTATTCCAGGCTTCTGTTAAAAGTTTTCTAGTTGGAGGTTGGAAACTCCAAGCAGAGTTAGATCTGTGAAGGGCTGCGATCACTACCTCCTCTTCCATTACTGATAATTCGATTGGTAATGACAGGAAAAAAGTGATGTTATTTTAACTCAGCTGGTTGCATGAAAAACATTGCACAGTGAGTATAAAATATAAGTACATAACGGTGTGCAAAAAATATCACCCCTATTAAAAACCATAGAAGAAAAATTATACGGGAAAAGGATGGCAGGGCCAGTACATTCGCCAGAGTCCTAAGTTGCCAGTGTCCAGCACAGTCTGGGGATGTCCCTGTTTGAACTCATCTGATTTTGTAGTTTTGTGAGTGTGCTTGAACAGACAAGTATCCAAACTATGCTGGACACCAGCCCTTCCGGACCAGAAGTGAAAACCCCTGTCTTAGACTTAGGCACCACTCATGTGCACTTTTACCTTACAAACTGCTACCAGCATTCAGAGGCACTGAAACACATTAAGCACAGGGACAGACTTCCGAATCTCAGACTTCCGAATACACTGCACCATCAGGTGCTCTGGTCCATCCCGTGTTTTTGTGCTAAAAGCTAGTAGCTGTCGATATGTCCTCTCTCTCCCACACAGATCTATTTGAATAAACCCCGAGGGCCAACGACTGTTCTGCAGAGATCAATTAGTCAGTCACCCCAGAGTGCTCTCAAATTCACAACTAGACAAACACACACACACACACACACACACACACATGCAGACTCACTTCAGAGAAGTGCCATGATGATTAACACGTGGGCTAAACATTTAGGCGGACATACTCATGCACCTACTGCTAAATATATAAAGTGTAGCTCTTTATTTTCTCTGGAAGAGCCTGGGACAGCTTTCTGTTTGAAAGTCTCTCTCTGAGTGTACATTTGTCCCTTTACTCATGCTTGCCGTAAACAACCCACAGTCTGTTTCAACGTCTCAGCTGCACATGCGTATAGACATATTGTAGAAACACACACACACACATGCAAACACACAATTGAGAAAGGCTCCACTAAAACTGTTGGAGACCATATGAATTCACTGAAAAAAGTCAGGAGAGTCTATGTGTATACAATTTAAATGCCCTGATGGCCAAAGTCTAGGTTATTGCATCAGTGGAGAGCAATTGTAATGTTCATTCAAGATGAAATCTCCCAAATCCATTTCTGGTATTGTTTTTTTTTAAAAAGCAAATTCCTTCCTAAATATTCAATGTTTTTGAAGGACAAGCCACAGCTTCCTCTGATGACTTCTCCTCATCTACTCAGACTGTGTCCAACATGTGGAAGCAGCATGCATTGGTCTGTTTTTTTTTTTCATTTATTGATAGTTTGGTTTAGAGTCATTTCTCAACATTTTTTGTGCCCTAAGCAACATTCAACCCATAGATTATGTTGCTGTGTGTGCAGGAAAGGAATAGTTTGCAGGAGACATGCTAATAATTGAATAAGCTAACTTTCACTAGCTTGTGCCATGCCTTCATGTGAGATGTTATAACTGTCGGAGGGGAGTGAGCTCAAAGAAACGTCCCCCAGGCAGACGTTGGACTTTAGAGAGGCATGAGAAAGGAATGGGGAGGAGATGGAAATGATCAAAATTGGAACGGAAAGTAGCGATTAAAATTAGGCTGACAGATAAGAATGGTGGATTGAGGAAGGGCTTCAGGCAAAGGACGCTTTCTTTGGATGAATCCTATTTGTATGTGAGTGAAGATTTGCCACAATGTGTTACCCAAGAAACCCGATGGGTAGAAGCTAAGAGCTCTTTGGCTACCTCATTATTGCAAAACATGTCAATGAGTCATAGACATATTTAAAACCTTCTGAACTTGCTGGTAAGCACCATTGGGGCCATTATCAAGTAGAAGAACATTTGCTCCACCATGAAGCGGACATGCACTGCAGATCCTTGCATGATTTCCAAATAAGGAGTCAGAAGTTTAGCCCAAGAGCCAAGGGCCACTTGGTCCTTGCAGCAGATACAATTATTACAGAATAAAACAATAGCCAGAGCACTCATATAAGCTCATTTAAAGTTTGCTATACAATATTTGGACAAGCCTACGAAATACTGGGAAAATGGTCAGACAAGAACAAAATTGGACATTTTGGCTGTCATACTTCACACCATGTTTTAGGGGAGAAAAGAAACTTCACCCCATCTGAAAAGCTCTACACCAACAAAGATGTACAGAGCACTTTACAGGAAGACTTCACATAACTGAAGGAATGATGAAGGGGTCTTGTACTAAGAGATTCTTGAAATGAAGCTTCCATCCACCAGGACGGTAAGGATGAGATGTGGGTGGAGCTTCCAGCTGGACAATAATCCCAAACATACAGCAAAGGACACTCAGGTGGTTCAAGTGGTAAGAATGGCCCAGTCAGTCACCTGACTTAAGTCCAGTTTAACATTTACTAAAAGGGGACCCCCAGAAATCCTGAAGATTTCATGTTTAGAGGAACATCTGAGCATTGCAGGTGATTAGGTTCTCCAAAACGAAGCAACATTTTTCCTCTAAGTATAAAAAAAATCAGTTAGCATCTCCAAAACATAATTTTCTTGTGTCATTCCACTTTCAATCACTCATTACCCTATTTATGGACTTGTGAGTTCTTTATATTTGTGAATTTATGGAGTTAATACCAATCCTGTGTGAAAATTTCCTGTGAATAGTCTTACCGGACATATATTTACTGAAAAAAGTGTTCAATAGTTCTTTCCCTCACGGTATATAATGTAGAATCTATATATAATTTCTCCAAGAACCTTTTTCCTGAGTGGACTGCAAACTCGTTAGTGCCCCTCACTGGTTTGAGAAATGGTGCTAGGTGTAGGACACTGACAATACATTTTATTTATATTCATTTCTTAGGTAAGCAGAGGTTTGTTCTTTAGCTTCACAAGCTTGTGCAAATTTTATGATATTTCACTTCCAAAACAGAAAGAAAGGGAAATCATTCATACTTTATCTTACTTCTCCTCTTCTTTTTCAGTCTTTCTCATACAATGTCTTTTTTACACCTCATGTCACTCCTCCCAAAACATTTCTGAAGTACACAGACACATGTGAGACAGACAGAGACAGACACAAACAGAGAGACAGGCAGACAGGCTGGGGCGCCTGCAAGACACCAGTATGGAAAGACAGAGAGAGAGAGAGACACATCCATATACAGCGATTCGAGGAATTCTCTTGGCTGCCAACCAAGTCAGCCTGGAGTCAGCCAGAAGAAGGACGGGGGAGGCCACAAGGAAATGAAAGTTAAGGAAATATTCAGGCAAAACAATATTGGCTGCTCTAATAGAGAGGTATGTAGGTCAGGCAACCATCAAAACAGCAGCAGAGTGTCTTGACCTTGGCTGGGCCAGTGGTGGTACATGTCCTTTCGGAGCTCGAACAACAGCATCCTGCCCATGTGCATATAATGCGCTGTCAAACACGTTAGCCTCAGGGACTAGACATGGTGTTCGAGCCAATCAGATGTGAAGGAGAAACAGTCTGTCACTCAAAGAAGCCAACTAATGAGGCAGCTGGCGGAGGGAGACTAGAGGCCAATCAAAACAGCTTTGGGGAAGAAAACAGTGGCTAGAAATGAGAGCTGAAGGAAACAGTTGGAGCTGAACGAGGGCTTGAAGAGATAGATGGAGAGACGGAGATAGATGTCATTCACCCACATTCATTTTATGACTTAATCAGTAATTACTAACCTCATTACTAACCTTTTATTTTAAGTCAGTTTAGATTATATGTTCATCAAAAAATATGAGCAGATTTTAAAGGCCAAAATATGGAAGGAATTAATAACAAAAATACAAAATGTTTTGGTTCCTGCGTGAACCATACACTGGCCAGTGTGGTAGATATGCAAAACTGTTAAACAGTCAAATAAATTACCCCACCCATGCACCAGTGGGCATGGTATATCAACCAATAACATCACATTTCTCTTCTTCCCATCACACCCCACCTGTTTCTTAGCAAAAACACCCACAGCCACTAAAGTCCTACTCTTGAATTATGTGAAATTAAGCTTGTCTATACTTTTATGGCCCTGGATATCAGCACAAATGACTCAGTCCTGTGAGTGCAAGCCCAAATTTTAAGTTACTCAAATATTTTTAAACAGAATCTCAGGATGGGTCATAACTCTCATGTTTGGCGTGAGTTCAGAGCAAACAGGTTGAGGAAAGGCAGACAGGAAGAGCGGAGTTGAGGCAGAAAATGCTCTGGATACTTGATTCTAGGTGTGACCCACACCACGGCTCTGGGTCAGCTGGTTCTGATTTGTTGTTCTTCTTGAAGCTGGGAAAGTGGCGCTCCTTCAGCTTTGTTCTGTCTCTTTCTGTGATCTTCATCATCAGCCCGTTGTTTAACTCAAACTCAGAGTGTTGGAAACACACACGAACCCCTGCAGTTTACTGGGTTAAAAAAACACCACAATCAGCATTTGGGAACTTGATGTGTCCCTACAAAGCAAGGCTGCTGTATGTCTTCCCAATGATAGATATCTTCAACTAAAGCTAATAAAGAGGCCCTCCTCCCTTTATGTCAACACAGAAATGGGAGTGACTCAGTCTCGGCTTCTGTCAAAAACAAACTTCTTATGCTATTGAGTTTCTCAAAAGCGTCCGGAACTGAACCCGCAGTGTCGCTGCCCAGCGTTGGCGCAGAACCCACATCTCTCGGCCAGCCAGCCGGCGTCATGGATGGAGGGAGCCCATCATAAATTTTAACGTGCTACCAGTTTACAGCGCAGACTGTGGCGTATAACGTGTGAAATACCCCAGCAGACTATGACACACACAAGAAGAGAGAAATCAGCATTATAAACAAACATCTAGTTGAGTGTACACCAGAGGGTCTCAAGCTTTTCTAATCTTTCAGAGAGGGAATCATGTTTTTTGGTTCCAGAAAATATGTATATGTATATATCCATTATATATTTTTGTTTCATTTATTTCATAATCTCAGATGAAGGTTTGACTGGAAGGAAGTGATAAAGGGGTCTTGAAATAAATCAAGCACAAATCAGTCAAGCCCTCCCATTGGTTAGGACTTCAGTAGCTGAACATATACCCAGCAAGTGAGGATGAAATCATCCAATTACATTTTGATTCGCAATGGATGAGACCAATTCTGTGACTTCTAGATTCAGGGTTCAGGTTTTTTTCAGTTTTTTCTTTTTTCCTAAAAGAGCCATCTTTAAATTGCTACACATAAGGTAAAATATATTTTAACATCTGTTACCAGTTGAAATAACATATGGGGTGTTTTTACAAACTCTTTAGCAAAAAAAACTCTCTTGTATCAAGAATTCTCAGGCGAAATAAAGTGCATTACCACATAGGTACTTTTCATTGTTTTTTAACTGCTCCAGTTATGGCTTGCCAGTTATGATTTAGTATATTCCTCATAGGCTGTGCCACTGATATACAGGTAAGTATTATGGATCACAGTGTGTCTCACAAATAAACACACATTCACTGCATACCAAGACTCTGTGAGCAGTACAGCTATGTGTTACAGTATGAATGTTCAGTGTATACTGTGAGACAACAGTTATGGGTCATAAGGTCAAGGCAAGCGGGAAAATTCAGAAGATGTTTGCACATCGCCATGACTGTCTTATCTAGTGATGGAGTGTAAAAGAATGTGTATGGGCATGTGTATGTACTTAGCTGTATGTGTGCAGGAGAAATGGACATACACAATAGGGATAAAAATATTGGGAGGCCTGACCATGCCACCAAAAGGGACTTTATTACATTGGATTCGATTTCATAGACTTAGGAGTTATTACAGCTCCCACAGATAGAATTCTTTCCATAATATTTTTTTGTTGGAATTCATCCTTGCATTCTGTAAGGGAGAGTCAAGTTTTTCCTGGAATTATCCTAGCGTGTTTTATTGACCCTGCATTGCGCACTGGGGCACAGTCATGCTGGAATAAAAGGGTTCTTCCTCACACTTGGTCCACAATCCTAGTCTTGTCCAAATGTCCTGATATGCTAAAGCATTAATATTTAGTGGTCACCTGAATTCAACAATTAAGAGGTGTTGGATACCTGTTGTTTCACTGGGAAGAAATTTAGCAGCACTACATAAACACATTTGCCCCGATTTTCAGGGTTTCAATGGCGCATTGTCTGAAGTCTGAAGCACAGTTGTCTTGGGGGGGGGGGGGGCAACGCAAATCGCTCTAGTGTATGTAG
>JBBKCR010000080.1:13978926-13994591 GCA_037577295.1 Ladigesia roloffi | reverse complement strand
CATGCATCATCATCAATCAACAACCTGCTAGTCATCTGTATAGGGAAAATAATTCGTATTTGTGTTTGAATTTGAATTTGAGTAAAATTCACAGCGCAGTGCGCAAACAAAGTCAGAATCTCCTCCTGAACTTGAGCGTATGATGGGGGAGGGGGCGGGAAGAAAGAATATCTGAAAGTGAAAGTGATCAATTGGTCACACGTGAACACACCACTGCCCACAGTGTGAACAGCATAAAATTCCTCCTCTGCAGTTCCCGATTACAAATATTTTTTTAAATATTTGTCTGAATAAGGTATTCGTAAAAACATTTTTTTTGTGCCTTTCCAAGTACCATATCTGTATTTGGCTCCACCCCTAATATATGTGTAAAAAGCTTTTAATTTCAAAAAGTCTAAATCAAGATGGTGGCTGGATTTCAAAGACCCTTAACACATTTATTTGAAATGTGTTTATTTGAAAAATCTATACGTTTTAAGAAGGGAAATGTATTTTTTCACTGCAAATACACATTAAAATAAAAAATCTCTCTGTGACCAAATCATTTTTATAACCCTTTTGCAGTGGGCTGTTAAGCAGAATGCACTTGTACTCAGGCAAACAGCTGTCGTCTTTGGGCTTGACATTTGCTGCCTGTCTCCACTGTCATTAACATTAGTGTGGGCTAACTTTGCTTTGTGATGAATATACTCTTCCACATGCATGTCTTCTCTCTGTCTCAATCCCTTCCTGCCTCCATCCCTCTTCCCCTGGCATCTTTGTCCTCTTTATAGTCACTGCCATGCTGTCTCTGGACTAGTAGGACTCTTCCACACTTTTGGCAGCTCTCCTCATTGCTCTCTAAACCCAGCCACATCCAAAATCCTGTTTTTTTCCCCTTTAAATTTACAAGTTAGTGGAATTTTACTGAGCACGCCAGTTTGCCAGGAATCCATTGTGCGTGTGTGTGTGTGTGTGTGTGGGTGTGTTTTTGTGTGTGTTTGTGTGTGTTCATGTGTGTGTGTGTGTGTGTGTGTCTGTGGAGTTTTGCCTAACTCAACATGCAATTTCTATTAGGTGGGCATTTATTTGCCTAGGATGGGTTTGAAAAATGGTGAGTGCCAAAACCAACTCTCAGATTGTGCTTTCTGCAAGTGGCTGAAAATACAGAGGCAACTTTAAAAAGTCAACCTAACCACAAGCAAATTTCTATGACCTATAAATGCGTCCATTCACTTTGTGTTTCCAACTTTCCACTCTAGCCAAAGTTCGGCTGCCATGTTGCAGATCATTTACTCTAAACACCCTCTGAGAGCCATGTAACAAGAAGACGGGTACTTTTCTTTATATACTGCTGAACTTTTAACTGTGGACACATTTGTGAATGCCACAAAATGTGTATTTAATCTCACTAATCACATCACAAGGCATATTAATAATCATTTACATTTATGTTTACATTTATGGCATTTAGCAGATGATTTTATCCAAAGCTAATTCAATTTCCGATCTATGGGGGGGCCCTCTCCCTGGAGCAACTTCAGTATAAGAGAATGCTGTGCTCGTATTTTTACAGAGACCTGGCTTTCAGATAATGTCCCGGAATGCGCCGTTCAGCTTCAGGCTCACTCCGTACACTGAGGAGACCGGACTGCAGCCTCCGGTAAGACAATTGGGGGAGGTGTGTGTTCATTTATTAACAACTCGTTGTGTGGAGACGTACTAAGCTGTCCACAAGTACTACTCGCCAGACGTGAAGTTTCTCTTTACCGCAAGAGTTCTCGGCCGTGTTTTTGGCCATTGTTTACATCGCACCATGGGCTAACTCCACAGAGGTGCTAGGCAAACTCCACCAAGTCATCAGGGCGTTAGAAACATCTCATTTAGACGCTGTGTTTATTGTCGCTGGTGACTTTAACAGATGCAAATTATGGACTTTACTTCCACAATACCACCAACTCGTGAACATTCCCACCCGTGACAAGAACACCATAGACCACATCTACAGTAATATACGCGGTTCATACACGCACCGCATCCCCACTTTGGACAGTCAGACCATATTTCTTTGTTCATGTACCCGGCTTACATACAAAGACTGAAACAATCAAACCCTGTCGCAAAACATGTGAAACTCTGGACCCCAGAGACAGAGAGCATCCTGCAGGACACCTTTGCCCAGACAGACTGGGATGTGTTGAAAACTTCAGCCACAACATTCAGGTCTATGTGACTGGTACATCAGCACCTGTGTTGACTATATTGTGCCCACCACACAAATAAGGCAGTTCTCCAACCAGAAGCCCTGGATCAACCATCAGGTACGACTCATGCTGCGTACTCGCTCCCTTGCTTTCAGACCAGGCAACGAGACAGAGTACAAAGCTGCGAAGTACGGACTGAGTAAAGCCATCACAGCGGCCAAGAGGCAGTACAGAGAGAAGTTGGATGGCTTCTATCCCTCTGCTGATCCTGGGCGAATGTGGCGAGATCTGCAGCACTTCACAGACTATAGGGCCACCAGCAGCACCATCAGCTCTACAGGCAGTCTGCTGGATGATCTCAACATACTTTACACCCGCTTTGAGACCCTCCAGATCTCCCAGACCCTCCAGAACTTCCAGACCCCCGGACCCTCCAGACCTCCCAGACCCTCCAGAACTCCCAAACTCTCCAGAACCCCCAGATCTCCCAACCCTCCACTGCACCAGATGTTTCAGCAGTCCAAGTACACAAAGCCCTGAAAAAGATCAACCCCAGGCAGGAGGACCAGACAACATCCCTGGAAGAACCCTTAAAGCATGTGCTAACAAGCTGGCTGATGTTCTCACCTCTATCTTTAATCTTTCCCTCAGCCACAGCATCGTTCCCAAATGCTTTAAAACTACAACCATTGTCCTCCTCCCCAACAAACCACCAATCACATGCTTGAATGACTAGAGACCAGTTGCACTCACTTCTATCATTGCAAAGTGTTTTGAGAGATCCAGAGCAACATCCCAGACACTTTGGATCCCCTGCAGTATGCCTATCGGGCCAACCGGTCCATTGCGGCCGCCCTTTACTACTCCCTCTCCCACCTGGAAAACAAAGACTATGTCAGTGTTCTCTTTGTTGACTACAGCTCTGCCTTCAACACGGTCATCCCCCACAAACTCACCCATGAACTGACCATACTCGCCCTGCACCCCACACTCTGTGACTGGCTCCTGGCTTTTTGGACTGGCAGGCCTGTCTGTCAGGATTGGCAACAGGACTTCGGCCAGCATCACCACAAACACTGGCGTCCCACAGGGTGGTGTCCTCAGCCCCATCCTCTACACCCTGTTCACCCATGACTGTGTCGCCTCCCACAAAAACAACATCATCCTGAAGTTCATGAATGACACTGCAGTGATTGGCCTCAGCACTGGAGGGGATGCAGCGGCTTAAAGGAGAGAGGTGGCCAGCCTGGTGTCATGGTGTGAGGAAAACAACCTTGCCCTCCACACTGGTAAGACGAAGGAGATGATAGTGGACATGAGGAAAGAGAGGAGGCCTCACCAGCCACTATTTATCCAGGAGCTTCAAGTGGAGAGGGTAAGTAACTTTAAGTACCTGGGCATCCACATCAGTGAGGACCTCACCTGGACACTGAACACCACACAGCTGGTCAAGAAGGCTCAACAGCGGCTTTACTTCCTGAGCAGGCTGAGGAAGTTTGGTATGTCAGCCAAGATCCTCAGCAGCTTCTACCGCTGCATTGTGGAGAGCACATTGACCAGCTGCATCACTGCATGGTATGGCAGCACCACTGCTACGGACCGAAAACGTCTGCAGAGAGTGATAACAACTGTGGAGAAAATCATCTGGAGTCTGCTGCCCTCCCTGCAGAGCATCATCCATAGGAGAGCTGCCTCTATCCTCAAAAACCCCACACACCCCCAACACTGACTTTTCACACTCCTGCCCTCAGGACAAAGGTTCAGAAGTGTGAGATCTAGAACCTCCCAACTCACTTCCCCACTGCCATCAGACTCCTGAACAGCTGACCTATTTTGCACATTAGGTCACGTTGTGGCATGGTGGTGCAGAAGTTATGCTACAATGGTCATGCCATTTTTATCACTGACTGAACCAAACCTATGAATTAGGTTACGGTATATGACAGTTGTACGTTTTGATACACTATGTCTCCAAGCTCTCTCTCACACACTCTGAGCGCTGAGACTCCGCCCCTCTGGAGGTCTGCATGGAGAAAGCTAATGCGGCTACTTCCAGCCCGATTTTACCCCTCTCCTGCTGCCTCTAGCTCAACAAACAGCTCTCCTACAGACAGTACGACCAGGTTCACCACTTCCACACACTTTTCCGATGGGCAAAGTGTTCATTCTCTCCTTGCATGGCCGTGCAGCTGTGATCCAAAGTTGAAATGGGAGACGCGTAAGTGTCTTTTCCAAAAGGCAAATATTCCCCTTCAGAGTCAGAATCAGCAAAAAACATTCACAACACATAATTTATTAGCCATTTTGGCATTTTTTTTCTTTCAAATCTCACTGAACTGAACTGCGCTCTCTGGCTGCTCATGCAGCAGTGATCTTGCGTTAAAAATATTAATGCGTTATTTTTTTCTGTGATTAATGAATCTAATTTATTAACATGATAATAAACGCTTTGAATCTTGCTCAGGGACCCAGTGGTGGTGTGCTGAAAGTAGGATTCAAACCTGTGACCTTTTGGCAAGTATCCTACCCACTATGCCACCATACTGTTTGCTTTGATCATACAATATGTTGATCGTATCTTGCAGAACAGGATAATAAAATACCCACTTAGAGAACTGGCCCTAAAGAAATAAGCACAGTGGAAAGGCTGCAGCCAAAATGCCAACCCCCCTGGTCCTGTTCGCGGTAATCAAGGCCACATTTATGCCACCCAGCAAAGAAGAGAATGTAACCATAACAGGCACTCTGTTTCACAGCACTCCCAGAGTCTACTTCTTGTTGTTGCTGGCGCCCCTGGCTGCTTCAGAAGTTTCCGAATTATCGCTGGCACCCCCTGCTGCTCTAGATGGTGTCCTGCCTCCTGGCTTCGCTTTATCGTTGTCCCAATTCCCTGGTTCTACACTATTATACCTCTAGTCGCATGGCCCTTTTATGTCAACCTCCCATGTCCATATTGGGAGGACTATCCAGGATGTTGCACGCGTTCTAGATGGAGCCTCGGGCAGCCAGTGCATATGTTGTTAATTCCTGACCCAATCTCATCATTACCCAGCAATTGTCTATGTTCTAGTCACTGATTCTGTGCCTGTTGCATTAAGTGGTTCAAATGAATTAATATATGAATATTACATCACTTGTATCATTTTACCTAACAGATTTGTCATTTTTATTACCATGTCAGAAAATAGATGTGTTTTTCTGACAGTGGTGCTCAGGAGTAAATCTGGGTTTACAGCTTAACACTGAATTCACAGAGTGTCTTATGTGTTTATTGCCTTAATTTTGTTTATGTGGGCAAATTTTATGGTTGGCAACCTGGTACTGGTCATGGAGATGAATACAAGGACAGATGAAAACAAGGACAACTGCTTTTTCAAGCTCTCTAAGGGTTGCTCAAGCATTTGGTCTTGCACTGTGGCAGTAGACCAATCATGGTGCGTTTAATATCACATGTTTCCAACCGACAGTCCTGCAGGGTGTCATTAAATTACTACCAACAGCTTACAGCTAAATTCTGAAATGACCTTTACAACCAGGATAGTATTAACTTTTTTTCCTCCCAGAAACTGTCTCTGGATCAGTGCTGTTTGTTGTGTGGGAATATCACACTTGCCTCAAGCATTAATGTTGCACAGCCATTTGTTTCCCACCAGACTCATAAAAACACTACAGAAGTGTGGCGGTTGTTAAAGGAGAAGATACTGAAGCTTCTTTAGCATGCTACTGACATCAGGCAGTCGGAGTACACCAGAAATGAACTCTGTTGTGCTACATTTCTCGCATTTCAAAATATAACGTCTGCCACAAAGTAAAATGTTAATAAATACGCGTCCTTCATGCCACATTATTTCGAGAGTGCTTGAGAGAACAGTTTGTTCAGCAGGCTACAATAGTGTAACTGACGATTAAATCCTTACAGCCCCCGCTTCAGTCACCATTCTGCTCTGTCCATCGCTACCATTGACGTATACAGCGATGCTCCTGGGCACAGGGGAGGATTGGGAAATTACGCAACTTTATTGGCTGCAGATGTTACTAATGTATGCACCTCTGAGACAGTCTTTTGGAGAGAGGGCTGACATGGCTGGCTGACATGCTTTTAGATGTGTATCATCTCGCCATAAAAACAGTCAATCACAACTAATCCCCACATCATAAAACTGTCCCTGAGCTGCTCTGTCTCCTGACATTCTGCACAGCATTCACTCTAGATTCATACGTCAGGTTTCTACGTCACGCTCATGTGGACATCGTGTTGTGTTTTCGTATTTTCTCTCTTACTTATCACTGTTATTATGCACACTTGACATAAACACATCACCCTGTCACATATGCAGCTGGGATGAATTCAGTGTATAATCTCCTGAATGGTAAAATGGCACATTTAAAATGCTACACAAATTCTGGGTGCATCCAGGCAAACGACATGTCATGTGTTTTTAAAGGGAAAATAAGTACACAGCCTCTCTAGAGAACTGTATTTGTATTTGTTAAAAGAGAAAATGATTCATATTCGTATTTGTACTTGTCTTCAAGTGTAGGGGCAGTGCGCAAACTCCATCTGCCCCACCCCGAATCTACTTCTGAACTTGAGCGTGTGATGGGGGGTGCAGGAGAGGCGGAATATCTAAAAGTGAAGGTGATCAATTGGTCATAAGTGAACACACCACGGCACACACTGTGAACAGCCCTCCTCTGCATTTAAACCCATTCACCAAGTGAAGTAAAGTGTAGGTTTAAAGTGTCGATTTAACATGTGAACACAGCACACAGTGTGAATAATGTCAAATTCTTTCTCTGCATTTAAACCTATTCACAACTCACGAGTTTTTGTGGCACAATCACAACATAAAATCTATTTTAAAAAGTGGTATTATCAATTTAAGCTTTTTTAAAAGTAAATAATATGTATATCGTGATGGTTCACCATAAAACGTGAGAAATTTCTCTGTGGGGATTTGCTTAAGATACCTCAGTGGTGCCCTTGTGAGGCCTTGGATTCAAACCCACGGCCTTCTGAACACGTGGGCAACTCATAGAAAAGTTTCATTTATGAACAACTTTGTTCGTATTTACTAGTGTTATTTTTATAATCATTGCTTCAGTTCCAGATTTCCATTATTTTGCGTTTTATTTTTGTTACTGTTACTTTTTTATTATTTTGACGAATTATTACATTACAACTGTATTACAGCTGTAGAGCTTATATAAATACATATTGATTCAGTTCAGTAAATATAGCTCATGTAAATCTACAAGTAAAAAATATATGTCATATATAGGTCTACCAATATAATCTGTAACAGTGAATATATTACCGCATGTTACTGTATCATTTTATTAGTACTGCATACACTGTCACTGTGTAATTACACAATTATAAGGGGCATTTGCAATGAAGTGGGACCAAACATCTTATGTCTGGTCTACATTTGATGTATATATGCTCTATGACTTTACATTGATTATGTATGAATGTACCATGATCAGTGTTCATGTGGACCCATCATGCCCTACCTTGTGCATAGTATTGCCTGGACTTACACAAAGATGCTACAGTGCAATAGAGCTGAATGCCTACATAACTGGTGGTAAATCACACTCAGTTTAGGAAGAATAAACACTGACTTTTCTTCCATGGAACAACTGCTGGTCTTGCAGGTGGGGTGCACCTGTCGTCTACGGTGACATTCCTCCCCTAATGCAGAACTTGCTGACGCACCCACATGTTATTCTGGCCTGGGCCACCGGCGGGGGGACCAGGGTCTTTCCCAGTCTGTTGGAATTTTGTGTTTAAGCAACACAGAGTGGTGTGTTGCCATCCGTCCCTTTTCGTGCGAATGCATGGGGGAGATACCCCATTACAGACACGGTCAAGTGATTCAGGCACACTGTTCTCAGAGAACCTGCAGATGTGAGCCCGTTTTTCTGAGACGAATTTGCTTTGCAGTGGAACAGTATTCACAGAACTTCCTTGGTTGCCACAGCTACAAGGTAGGAGGCCCCTGGTGTGTTTGCACTGAACACAGCTGTGTGACTTGGGAGTGAGGGCCAGGGGGCCTAATGTCAATATCTCAGAACAAACAGACGTTCTTCAGAGAGAGCGCGAGAGAGAGAGAGAGAGGGAGGGAGGGACAGCGAGAGAGAGAGACAGAAAGAGAGAGAGAGAGAGAGAAAGAGAGAGAGAGAGAAAGAAAGTTGGACAGCGAGAGAGAGACAGAAAGAGAGAGAGGGAAGAGAGAGAGAGAGAAAGAAAGATGAACAGTGAGAGAGAGATAGAAAGAGAGAGAGAGAGAGAGATAGAGAAAGTGAGAGAGAGAGAGAGAGAGAGAGAGAAAGAGGGAGGGATAGCGAGAGAGAGAGAGAGAGAGAGATAAAGAGAGAGAGGCAGAGAGAAACAGAAAGAGAAAGAGAGAGAGACAGAGACCAAAAAATAGAAAGAAAGAGAGAGAGTGTGAACTGCAAGAAATGCTAGAGCGAGAGAGAGTGCGGCCAGAAGAGACGTCTGAGAGAGACTGAACTACATGTCACCTTTCACAAATACATTAGGCTTGTTAACCAAACTTGTTGTCTACCAGTTAATGGATGTAATAAAGAAAGTCAACACTCTTACTACAATAATAAACAAGGTCTTGTCCTATATATCTGTATTTTTTCCAACAAAACATTTGTATGAACCAAATTCAGAAAAATACAAGAATACAGCCATTCCGATGTATTCCTTATGAGCATGCCATCCCAGTAAGGAAAGATAATACCAAACACCTATCTCTCCAAAAACCCCGTGAATGTGAATAATTAGCAAAATAGAAAATTCAAGTGCTAAAGGAAGATTTTTCTGATCAAGTGTTGGCATGCTAGGTCCTGTTTGACGTAACACTGAGTCGATATTTCTGACAGATTCGTGGTTAGGCATCTCCAAAATAAAGGCTGGTAGCACTTGACTGAAAGACAATCTTCATACGGCTACATCACACCTTTCATGACAGCCGATAAACAGATATAAAGACTTACTGTAGCAAAACTGATCAGGCAGCCATTGTTGAAAAAACTGTTACAAATGTTTGTGTAGGTTTATAAAGGCTGTCATGAAAGGTTTACGCACATGCCATGTAGCCTTACGAAAATTGGCCTTCAGTGAAAATCCACTGATTGCAGCTGTGTGGTTATTTACACTGTAAAGAAATGCCAACACACTCCTGCTCAGAGTTGAGATGAGTTTTTCTAACTCAAACCCTTTTCAAATGTGACTTTGTTTAATGACAGTCATTAAGACAACACAGAACAGCCATATATCTGCGCACTCACTGAATGAAAACAATGCAAATTAATGGAATGATGTCTTTCCAAAAAGCTTGCCATCTATAAGAAAAGGTCGAGTTTTAACAAAACTGCATAAAAGCTGTTTTCATGTGGATCGGAGGCCAAAAGACAGAGGAAAAAACCCACAACTGCCAAAATATCCGGATATGTGTGCACAGCGCCTCTGAAAATGTCGAACTTCTTTTTGTATTGTTGCCAGTCGACCCAAAAAGAAGCCTAAATGCAGACATGTTTTCCAAACGGCTTCATTTCGACCTGGAGGTGGATTAGCCTTGACTCGTGCCATCTTCTCTAATAAGGTTCGATTTGAAAATGTCCATGCGAAGTAACACCATGCCTTTGCCGGGAAATCGGTATCGCTGATCTCATCACTTTGCAGAAACTTCATCCAATAAAACAATTTATGACTGCTGCTGATGTACAGCTGGCCACGCCATCACTAATGGATTTTAAATGTGCTCCTTCTGGGCGCAGAGAGAGAGGACAGCAGCGGGTGATTTACGACTCCGCCTACCTTCTCGCCTCGACTTAAGCACAGAGCTTTGTCCTCTCTCTCTCCCCTAACAGGCACACAATGTGGCAAAATATCTGCTACTGTTTCACACTCCTTTGTAATCCCCACTTGAAGCCACAGCCAGGATTTGATGCGTTCGCTTTCGCAGGTTCTCCTGAAGATAAACTGGGCAGGCTCGGCTGATTTATGGAGACAGCGGGATCCCGTCTCTTCTCTGGGACACACAGTTAGTCTGCTGTCATATGCCACCTAAACATGATCACAAATGCCCAGCTCTCTTTGACCACGCCCACCCAGGCAGGAAGCAGAAGGCACACAGGGTCAGTTCTCTGAATTTAATTCACTGACCACAACAGAACATGAGATCTGATCTAATTCTGTCAACCCCCCAAAATAAACAAACAAAACATGTTCTTTCCAACTTGCGTGGTGCCCGCTGGGAAAATAAATGCCTTATCTTTCAAATCCTTCAGATGAATTCTGCTGGCTTTGATCTAAGTGCACGACCCACTTTGATAAAGGTCCTTCCTGGGCGGTATGATGATAGGGTTGGACGCTCATTTTACACCAATGAAATGCCAACCACTCATGAAATGCCCGTATGTTTACACCACATCAGTCAAGGCCAGCGAAGGAGCACAAAGGAGTCCTGAAGAGGGCTGATGAGTTTCAGGGATAAGGGTGTGTTCTCCTGAAAAAACTACAAACAAGTCCTTCCATTTATTTCTCCAGAGCAGGGTTCTATACAGAAACCTTTCTTCTATTCCATTTTCCAATCTTCAGACTGGACAGGCAATGTGTGTGATGTATATATATATATATATATATGTATATATTTAATATAAAATAGATATTTATAATATATGTGTTTTTGGGAATATAAAATGAGGAGGCCATTCCATATCTTCTGAGTGTGAATGCAATATGCAGAGTGGATAACAGCACTGTGCTGCTGTTATCAAGAGACCCCTCTGCAAAAATGCACAAAAAGTCCAAAAGAGCACAGATGGCCTTGTGCTATAAGAATAAAAAAGACATTCAAAATACTTACATTAAATAAAAACATCAGTCATTTTTGGGCTCAGTGTTCCATTCCATTGATGGGTGAAGGTAGCTCAGTGGGTAAGACACTCGCCTCTGTACCATGAGGTCCTGGGTTCGAATCCTACCCCCAGCACCACCACTGGGTCCCTGAGCAAGACCCTTAACCCCAAGTTGCTCTAGGGAGACTGCCCCCTGTAGGTAGGGAATGGATGTCGCTTTGGATAAAAGGTGTCTGGTAAATGTATGACTTAAAATGGTGATATCTATTAGATTATTAGGTGAATGTAATTAACATTACATTTTTATGACCATCACATCACAAGAACAACCCTTAAACCGCCACCTTTTGAGTTTTTTTTCATAGAACACACACATTTCTTGCGTTTAAGGATCTAAAGTGTTTTTATTTTCCCATGACTGCAAGAACATATTTAAGGAGTGTACCAGAGCAGACAGAACAGAATGATGTAAATCATAAACGTTCAGTTTTAGAGATTGTAGAAGTAATGCCAAGGTGCATTAAAGCTTTCTTGGCCCCTTGCACCTTAAACCTTTTTCTTTGTATCATCAGATGTCTACAGATAGACAGATAAATGATTACCGCATGACTTGGCTCTAATTGTTTTTGTAATACAACTCTGAAAGCACAGGTGGGACAGAACAGTTAAACACACAATCTCATGTCTTTGGACTATTCTCAGCTATCCATAACTGGTCTGAATGCCCTGGACCCGTGTAGTAACATTGCTCACGTGTAACAAAGAGTTCAGGACGTCCTCTGTTTACCACATCTGAGGCCGCACATCAAATACTCACCATGCAGCAGTGATCCTAACTGGACCAGAAAAATGGCTGGTCAGCCTCCAGACCAATGGCTGCAAGTTTATCTATATTTAGTGTTGGTATTGAGATGGTTGTCTTCTTTTGATGCGCTTCAAATGGTCTGAAAGTGTACCTCCATGGGCCAGCAGTTAGCCATCCCGCTAATCTTTCTCATCCAGATGATTGTTTAGTAGACTTGAAAAAAAAGAAAGAGTGCTTTTGAGGTCACCAACTTGATCAAACATCTAAATAGCTGACAGAGGTGTCCCACAAGTACACAAATCCTGCTTTTAGCGCTTAGAAGCTGTAACATGTTGACAGTTCCATCATTGTGAGAAACGTGGTTCCTGTTGCAGATTAGGTGTTTTAACATGAATCATCACATCACTCACCTGAATGATGTTCTCTGATCTTCCTCTAATCTCAAAAATCGCCAAAAACGTTTAAATCCACTTTTAAAAAGTGAAGTTTAAAAACTTCTCAGCAGTGTTGTTCATTCCTTAATACCACCAGCATGACAGTAGAGTCAAGACTTTGTCAAATATGGATATAAATGCAATGAATCATAAAGTTGTTGATAATTCAGGCTGGGTGTGCAGTAAGTACAGGCTTTGTTTTACTACGTAAATCTTAGTAAATTTATCACATTAAAATAACAATAATGGAAAACTAATTCTGCACTGTGATGTTGGCTATGAAGCCGTTCATATAAACATATAAACCTGAAATAAGTACATTTAAGACATTGACCAATTTCTGGCCTTTGTAAAAAAATACCTTTTTTTAATCTTCTCCACTTAACCACATGTTCTGATGACTCTCAGGTTGGTTCTTTCTACTTGTCAGAGGTTTGTGCCCTAACCTGTGGAGTCCATGCCAGCATGAGTGCAAACTTCCATCAAAGCAGTAGTAAAATGCAGGATTCCAGGATTTAGTCAGCTTTAGTTCTGAGTTAATTTAATTCTAAGGGGATCATTATCAAGAATTTCTGGTTCCACTTTATGGGTTTCAAATGAACTATTGGGCATTTGTTAATATGTCATTGCTTTTGATTGCTTTCTGTATTCAAAAGCAGCAGTTATTACTAATGAGGAAGTACCTAGTACTTAAGTCCATGTTTTGGTATTGTTATAATTTATAGTTACTCATTACACATAAAATGCTCATGAGAACTCCTTAATACTTTAGTGCCAATCATTTCATATTTTACTCCACTTTGATTCTGATTTGCTTTAATGTGTAGAATTATATTTTCACCATGTTTTGAGAGCCTGATAAGCAGCGTAGATCATCCCTTTACTTAGAGGGGCATATGAAGTAGTAAGTAATGCTAAGTAGTACAAAGTAAAAGTAATAATTGTTGAGGACAAACAAATCTGAGCAGATGAATATCTGGACTGTGTTCCTCACTACACTGCACAGTGGGGGAAATGTGTAACACAAAAACTCTAAATTAATTAACAGGACTAAGGTAAGCAGATGCATAACACCAAATTCTGGGCCCTATGCACAAGCAGTGGCCATGGGCCCCTGTAAGCTCGACGTTCACAACTTCAGGGGCCCTCCCGCCACTTGGGGCCCTGGTAATTTATTCCCAATTTTCACCCAACTACGATGCCTCTGAATGTAAGTGCCCCTTGGAACAGACTTAGTGAATAAATAAATTATGATCTAATTACAAAATAAATAGGGATAAATAAGGATTTTTTTGGGCTGAAATGGAAAATCAAAAATAAGGAAACACCCTGGTCGAAAACCAAAATAAAAACTGAAATAAATTATTACTAAATTAGTAAAACATTTATCTGTACATAACTTTGAACATATTAATTTATCATTAAGACAATGCATTACAAAATAATGGTTGAAATAAAGTATTTGCCACCCATAACTAGCCTAAAATCAAGAAATATTATATTTTTATGTATATTTATTTATATATATATCATCTCCCATAGAACTAGTGAATTCACTTTTAATAATTCTGAGTGAAGTGCTTGAACAAATTGCATTCAGAACAAGTGCTTTAAAAACTATTAAAAGATAAACAACATTCTCTTTAGGCTTGTAACAAAAAAGTGTATCCAAACAAAATATATTAACTTTAATCACTGGAAAACTGACTTTCCTTTCCAAAAACACAAACAGAAACCATTTTGCCATAAATTAACACACCACCGTTCGAGGTGCTATTATTATATACATCTGCATTTCAACCATTTGACAAGTGAGACTCAAACTCTGCATGTCCTGATCACATGTGGGTGCCCTAACCATTACACCAACAGCTTTTATGGACTCACTGGGTTCAAAAGGCTTTTCTATCCCTGCATGGAGGTCGGGATAAATTAATCCCATTGAGAAAAACGTCTTTCCACTTGTGTCTTTCTTAGAAATATAGAAACCTGCCATGTGTGGTGGCCGTGTCATCTGCGTCATGATTGCGTCATCACAGTTTCTGTCTGATAAAAAAGAAAATTCGCCCGATACTAAAGCTGCATTTGTTCCCATTTTCGGCCCGAAAATTTTGGTGGCCGAATTTTGGGTGCATCCCTAAAAATAAATAATCAGTTCACAAAGGACTCAATTTTTAACTACTACATACTTAATGAACTGTTAACTGCATAACTACTACACAAATTAATGACTTACTAAGAGTATAATTAATCTTTCATTTGCAGTCCTTAATGTAAAGTTTTCCTACCTTTTTTTTACTCATTGTGTTGTTGTTGTTCTTGGTGTTGTTGTTGTGCATGATCTGAAAGGGTGAGGATGGCTGGTCATGTTGAAACAGATCCAACACAATTATGGAAATACCTTTATAGAGGCATTTCCATCATCACAAATAACCAAAACAATTTAACTTTTAAGAATCGTTTTCCTGTTTATAGTTTATATAATGAGCCAGAAGTTGACTAGTACTTTATGTGATGATTTAACAGGACAAAATATTCTGCACATGTGCTTCATTTGCTTCAAGGTGTTACCTGCATCAGAAACCAGGGTGGGGCTAAGGCCAATCATGCTGTGCTTGCGTGTCATTATCATGTTGTCACCCTGCTGTGGAAAACCTCTAATTGTGGGTTTGCGTCAGTGCTCCCTTCCACACAGGAATTTGTCAGCAAATCCAGGTCAGCCTTGGGTTTGGCAGACGGTCCTACGTGCTTGATGGCCGCTTTCAGTTGCATAGCGTTGAATCAGACACATGATTTTTCTATCAAGGCAGACCACAACATCAACCACTACCAGAGAACAATTGTTTACAAGTATCGCAAAAACTGGAATGCCAGGCCTTTTTTTTAAACAGTTTTAGATGTTATAGAGCTGTGGAAGGGAAATTTTCTATACACCCTATATAACCTGCTTATCCAACCTTACTTCTTAACTCTACAGTAGTAAAAGTAATAGATTCTATACTTGTGGGAATGTTTCACACAAGATGTTGCAACATTGATGTGAGGGTTTTACTGCATTTAGCTACAAGACCATAAGTGACGTGAGCTATTGGTAGCGTGTGATTGGTCTTGGAACACAAACAACAACTTCAGCTCGTTCCAGTGGTGTAGGATGGACACTAATAACACTAGCGAATGTTGTTCCACTGATCTACAGGCTAATGTAAGGCTTTATACTCCTCTAGCTCACACTTGGATGTGGTGACCCTTGAAATAAATGGGGGATGTATAGCTAATCTATGGTTTGTCTTCTTCTTCTTCTTTCGGCTTTTCCCTTCAGGGGTCGCCACAGCGAATCATCTGTCTCCACCTAGTCCTATCTTC